>JASDQU010099433.1:0-14320 GCA_032191745.1 Picea mariana
CCTGTGTATGTCCCTAGAAAATATTGGCAACTAGTTTGCCAACACGTGAACAGTCACCAGGCGGGTACAGTCGATAGTCGGGTAGACCACAATGAGAAAGGTATCAAGCCCGAAACCTGTCAAGGGTATCGAGAGAAAATGGTCCGGAAGACAACTGAGGACCTCGAATGGATTCGAGACCCATGAAGCCCCGTGGCAAATGCAAACGACAGAATCCCTTAACAAATCCTCGATATGTGTTGTCCACTACGTTCAGTCCAGCTTTGGAGGGGTTATCTCCACTAACCTTTCCTTACGTGACCTCATTTTTATCCCCTGTGTTAGAGGGGGGTCTTGGATAACTTTCTGTAACTGGACTTCTACACTCCCTATGACAGACTCCAATGTTTGGTTTGAGTGGCCTTGGAGAATTTACTCTCCAACCTATTCCAAGGCCCTAGTCCCGAGCTAGTGTATGAACCCTACAAACAAAAAGTCTAATAGTTTTTAATTAGCATTTCTTTTAATGGGCTTTTTTACGTCACAAGGTATGAAGGTGAAACTGATGGTGTGTAAAGACTCAAAGCAAAATGAACAAGAAATGCTTGGAAACAAAAAACTTTTACAAAAAATGCAAAAACCAACAACTTTTCAACAAGAAAGACTTCTTTTTTTTTCAACTTTTCTAAGATTTCATGCAGCAAACATAAAGAAATTTCACTCAATCTGCGAGCTACTTATGCTCTAAATGCACTGCAAAAAACTTATGAAAAAAGACTTCTTCCTATTTCTTGATGCAACAACACAATCTTCAAACAAAGAAGAAAATGAAAAACGATATATATTTTTTTATTTAAGTGCTAAATGAAGCAACAAAGGGAAAATGCCGACAAGCACAAAACCAAGAAAAGAAAACAAAATTCTGGCTTAAAGCGCAGACCGCAGGGAATCAAAGCAAAGATACGCAGTGGGAATCAAGAAGGCACAGATTCCTACGCTTGTCTAAAAACCATAAAACACAAAAATTTTTATCTTTTCTATCAACAATCAACTAAGAAAGAATAGGCTAAGGATATGAGGCCCTAACCTACTGACTGTGCCACCCTAGACTCAAACCCCTGAGAGGAACACTTCTCACCACGGGAGGGGATGACCTCCCCACCCTGATTGAAGAGCACCCAATCAAGCCTGCTACAGTCACTGAAACAGCACGCGTTCAAACGTGTGGTGAGCTATAATAGCGCGCGGGTACCCATGGGATGAACTGAAACAGGTTGCGTGTAGGTATAAAATAAAAAAAAAATCAAACACAGGCAGCCCAGACCTAGAAGAGGCCTCTGGTATTGACAACCAGGGTCTCTTAAAGGTTTGGATGCTTCTTTAATAGAAAAGGAAAACAACTGCAAGAAATAACAACATGCAATAAGGAAAACTGAGACAAGACTATGAACCAGAAAGACTCAGACAAGATCCAGAAAGCCCCCTGAGAATGTAGACTTCTGACAGGGAAGAGGAGGATAGCCTCTCAAGCTCTTTGACTCTTACACACTACTAAAACCACTATAGCAAGCATTCAAACACGGGCTGTAGAAGGTTAAGGCGCGGGTTACACGCGTGCAGGCCTTCTGCAGGCCACGTGTACCTCTATGTGTCCCGATAGTAAATGTCAAGCAACATTCAAGGAAAAAATTGGTATTAAGAACCAGGTTCCCTGCTAGCTCTGACCTAACAGAAAACAAACAAACAAAGAAACAGAGAATCTACTCCTTTAAACTACCCAAAAACCTCACTTAAATCCAGAAACCCTAAGAGTATCTTCCCCAGTGGAGTCGCCAATTCTGTTGTTGGGAAATAATACCCTACGGACTAGCAAGCTAGGGCTAAACTTGCATGCAGATCATAACCTTAAAGAAATCACTTTTCACCTATCACCCCAAAACTAAAACCCCTTTTTTCACATACAAACATGGAAAAGACCTACTAACCTTTTTACTGGTGTTTGGTGTAGATCCTCCATTGCGCTTTGTCTGCTTGCTTGCGCTACTCCTTCCAAAAACAATCCTGCAATCAAGACAAAACACTACGCATGCATGCTATTTTCTACTAGAGAGTTAGACATTTAAGCATAAATTGCACAAATCATAAATAACTCATGCATTCAGACAGGAAAAGTATTCTTTTATTAATCTCAAGATGAATCAACTTACAATGATAATAAAGACCGGCCACCGTTCGTTGATCCTGATCCTGGGCTCCTCCTCTTCTTTGTCCTCCAACTGCTTTGCTTGAATTCTCCTTAAGCTTGAGGAAAGGTTAAAGGGTTGGGACAAATGGAATTGACAATTGGGCAGAGTTTCTTTGCTATAATTTTCCTTTTCCAAATAGTACCCCTACCCCTTCTTTTATAGGCTAGAAGGAGCTAGGGTTTTGGACGAACTCTCGGCCATGCATGGCTGGGAGTTTCAGTTAACTGACCCAAAGCTTTTTGTCCCATCGGCAACATTCCTGTTTTTGTGCTTTGTTAGGTAAACGCAGGCTGTAGTAGGCCAGCCAGCGTTCCAACGCGTGCAGTAGTAGGCCTGCCAGCGTTCCAACATGTGCAGTAGTAGGTTAGGGCATGTTTTACTTGATTCAAGAGGATTTTCAAGAGTTTATTCAGCATGGCTTTGGCAAGGAATGAATATGAGTAGGCCTGATGCTGGGTAAGCATGTGTGGTGCAATTTAGGGTTATAACACCAAGTTCATTCCAACTTGTACTGCAATCCTGAAGCTTTTGATCTAAAATTCTATAGGGAGAAGAACCTCCTTCCCATACACTAACTCATAGGGTGTATGTCCTGTTGTATTCCTCCAGGTGATTCTATAAGCCCATAAGGCTTCTAATAATCTGTCAGCCTAATCCTTATGGTGCAACTGTACTGTTTTGGTAAGAATGGACTCAATAACTTTGTTGGTGGATTCTACTTGTCCATTTGCTTGTGGATGATAGGGTGTATATTTCCTGTGTTTGATTTGGTACTATTTTGTAACAGCTTTGACTAGATGAGAGGTGAATTGAGTTCCCTGATCAGTGAAAATTTCTCGCGGTACACCAAATCTAGTAAAGATATCATTAAAAAGGAAATCTACACCCTATTTCAAAAGATATTTGGAATACATCATCCCACTTAAATTCAGCTTCTTTGGATAATAATTTAAATAAAGGGGTAGCTAGGCTTGTGAAATTTAGAATGAATATTCTATAGTAGCCAACATGTCCTAAAACATCACGGACTTCCTTTTGTGAGGAAGGTATTTTGATTTGTGTGATGATATAGATTTTTGCTGGATCAACTCTCATGCTAGAACGGGAAATGTGATGTCCTAAAACAATACCTTTATTGAGCATCATTTTTTATTTTTCATTACTTAAGGAAAGGTTAGTTTCCTTACATCTAATCAAGACTTTTTCTAAACTGCCCAATGCTTCTTGGAAGTCTTGTCCATGGACTGTGAAGTCATCCATGTAGACTTCCACACAATCATTGGTCAAGTCAGAGAAAATGGCTAGGACAGCTCTTTGAAAAGTGGTTGGGGCATTGCAAAGTCTAAAAGGGAGCACCCTATAATCATATGTGCCCCAAGGGCAGGTGAAAGTGGTCTTCTCCCAGTCTTCAGGTGCTATTTGTATCTGGTTGTAATCACTAAACCCATCCAAGAATGAAAAATACTTCTTTCCAGACAAGGTATCCAACACCTGATCGATAAATGGTAAGGGAAAGTAATCCCTATGGGTGGCTTTGTTTAACTCCCGAAAGTCTACACATATCCTTCACTTACCATTTTTCTTGGGAACTATGACAAGTGGAGATACCCATTGATTATCTGAAATGGGGTATATGAGATTGGCTCGAAGGAGTTTTTGCAATTCCTCTTTTACAATATCTTTAAGGGCTAGATTCATCCTTCGTTGAGGCTATCTAACTGGTCTAATTTGGTCATTAGTGTAGATATGATGTGTGCATGTGTCAGGGTGAATGCCTTTCATGTTTGCATAATCCCATGCAAAGGCATCAAATTGTCTTTGGAGCATTTCAATCACTTGTGTCTTTTGTTCTGGTTCCAAACTAGAGTTTATATACAAAGGTTTTCCTGTGCTAATCTCAAAAAGTTCAGTAGTTTCTTCCTTATCTAAGGAGGCTGGTGATAAAGTGTATAATTGAGCAATATTAGGGTGCCAAGTTTGTTGAAATTCGGAACTAAAAATATATGACAATTCTGCAAAAGACCTTGGGTATTCAATGCAATTTGTGTCAACCAAAAATAATCTTAAGACTTGTTCATCTGATTGTTATTGTATTCCTCTTACTTGTTCGAGTATTAACAGAGGTCTAATGCAATCTTCCTCTTCATAAGGGTTTTCTAACCAAATAGGTATTTCCTGTACTGGTTGGGCAGGAGGGAAGAGGACAAGTTTTTGGCTATGTGTGCCATTGGATATAGTCATCTCACCAGACTGACAGTTGATAAAGGCATCTACTGTGGCCAGCCAAGGGTGGCCAAGAACCACAGGGTGTCCCGGTTTGGAGGATGATTTAGAATAGATGACTAAAAATTCTACTGGATATTCCCAAGAAGCTAGAGTGACTGTGACATCATCTAGAATTCCTGCACGGCTAATGACTGACTCATCTGCCAACTCGATCATGGTTTGGGTTGGTCTTAACTGGTTGATTTGGAGATTTTTCATAGTTTCAAAAGGAATTACATTAATAGCTACACCCAAATCAATGAGTGTGTTTAGTAGAGAAATACCATTAATTTCAATAATAACAACTGGGTTTCTAGGGTCATTATATTTGTATGTCATTTAAGAAATAAATTCAGATAATTGTCCCACTACTTGAACAAGAGGAGGTTCCTTCTTCTTCCTTCCTAATTTCTTAATGAAAATATCCCTTATAATTTTGGTGTATATAGGGATATCTTTAATAGCTTGTAGCAGAGGTATTTTTATGCACACATTTCGTAATTCATCTTCTATATCTCTGTGTAAGGGTGGGTTGGGTTTCTTCACTAATAGTATTTCGGGATAAGGTGGTATATTAATTGGTTGGGATACTCGTACAGACTGAGAAGTGATTGGGATAGGAGGAGAGGCCTCTTCTTCTGTAGGGGTGGTTTGAGTGTTTTCTTCCTCAGAATGATTATCATTTTCTTCCTGAATTATTACTACAGGATCTGATTAGTTTACAACTTTCCCTGATCGTAGTTGAATTTCATAGGTGGGAAAGGTTTGAACTTTTGTATTCTGCACAAGGTGGGTGGGTCGATTATTGGGGTTAGGGACTGGCTGGGCAGGGATTGTCGTTGGTCTTGGAGGGTTGTGGGTAGCTTGGTTTTGTGGTTGTTGATTGGAATTTATAGATACTTGCTGCTACTGATTAGGATTCAAGGGGTTTGTAAATTGTTGTTGTATAGGAGGTGGGAGTAAATCTTGTATCTATGGTGGGTTAAATCCAGGTAGTAATTTGGAAATGTTTGCAGGGTACTGTGGATATGTAGGGTAAGATGGATTCCCGTACATAGGTCCCCTCCAACTTTTTTGCCAAGGTTGAGTTTGCTGAGGTGTCCATTATGGATAATTCATTGGAGAAGGACCCCATTGTTGTTGTTGATATTGTGTATTAGGATCATAAAATGTATTGGGATTTTGGGCTCTCCAAGGTCTTCTAGAAGGGTATGGCTATTCTTGTGAGACTCCTCCTCTCCTATACATGGCTTGTAGTTCAAGAAAGGTTGGAGACTCAGATGTGGGATGTTCTAGTGTACACAGATCACATATTTCTATGACATTTAATGGGCATTCTTTCTCATTGTTGTGCTTCTTTTGGCATCTATGAAAAAATATTGCTAAAGCATCTTCTTCTTGTTTCTGTTTAAGTTTCAAAGTATCTAATTGGTTACTTATTGTGCTCAAGATATCTGTTTTAAAGTTCTCCATTAAGTTCCCTAACTCAGTTCTGGTGACAGTCCCTGAACTTTGTTTTGAATTTCTACTAAAATGATCTCTTGGTCCTTTGCCTATTTTATCTTGTCCTCTTGAGTATCTCCTATCGTAATCTACAATTTTTGAAAAAGGTTTTTGGTGTACATCTCCTGAACTCAACAAGTTTAAAAATTCTATGCAATCATCCCTAAAACCTTTCAAGAATACAGTTCTTACTACAGCTAGGTCTAAGGTGAATAGTTTTGACTTTTGATAGTTGTATAAGAACCTTTATAAGTAGTCTTCATGACTTTCATCTTCTGTTTGATGCATTTTAAAAATGTCATTTTTAACATTATCCTTACAATAGTCTTGGTATTTTCGTAAAAATGTGTCTTTCATTTGATCCCAAGAAAGGATTGTATTTTCTCCTAAGCTCATGAACCATCTTAAGGCTGAATCTTTCATTGTAGCAGGAAAACGCTTAAGTTTTTGGGCATCGTCTGAGTAGTTATAACTTCTACATAATATGTCAAATTTGAATAAAAATAAATCTGGATCTTCAGTTGACATACCTCTGAAAGTGGGTAACGATGATAATGAGATATTCTTCATGCTGATGTTTCTGGAAATATCCAAGATTGGAAACCCAAAGGTTTTAGTCTCTATGGCTGTATTTCCTTCTTCTTCTGCCATTCTACTAATGGATGGTTTAGAAAATGGATTTTTTGTGTCTCCTAAATGTTCAGCAGACTCGCGTTCTGCCTGTCCCAATACTGATTCTTCTGTTTTAGGTCCTCCTTCTGGAGCCTCGCTGGCTCCCCTTGAATTTTTTGTTGGTGGATTTTTTCCTACACCAGTGTCAGTTGGATTAGTGGGGGGGTTTGTTTTTGAATCTTTGGAGCTTACAAATCTACCCTTGTTATCTCTATATCTATGCATAAAATGGAAATTTGATTCTTTAGCGGAATTGAAATCCTAATCCTATCTAGAAGGTGAGAAGGAAACCTATCTTTGGAGAACCCCACTCTAGTGGCCGCGTGGCTCTTCACTCATGTCTTAAACGTTTTATCCTCCTCCCTCAAAAAGCCTTTTAAAAACATTAAAATTTATGCAAACAATCTAAGCTAAAAATTACTTCCTACCATTTGCAACTCCTCGACAACGACACCAAAATGTTGTGCTACTTATATGTTTAGTATAATGCACTCATTAATTATCAATATAGGATTCGTAATCAACAGAGTTAAAAGACACCAGTAAGAAAGATAATTTCTAATGTCACAAGTATAGAATTAAACTAGATTATGCATGTTGGAAACAAATCAAAATAGCAAACTGCAATGTACTTTGGTTGTCTTTCTCAGAGAGGCTATCTATTCCATTATGGAACATGCAAGTATGAGATGGAATTAGTTTGATAGATCAACTCTGATATCTGACCCAGAAAAATAACTATATAATCCACACTTCTGAAAATAAATCACACATCAATTGACAAAACATAGCATGGGTAGTTCAATAGTCAATATATTGGTTCTTCTGTGGCTCACAATGAACTTCACTAGTTCTTATCCAGGTAGTTTTGAGTATTTCTTACAACATCTATGATCACTCAGGGAAATCAAATTCATGAGAACATAAACAGGGCATATGTAAAAACAGAGCAATTAAAGATCTCTAAGTAATTATAGAATGGAAATCTTAATATAATCTGTACTGCTATCATCTAACAG
This sequence comes from Picea mariana, assembly GCA_032191745.1. Taxonomy (NCBI): domain Eukaryota; kingdom Viridiplantae; phylum Streptophyta; class Pinopsida; order Pinales; family Pinaceae; genus Picea; species Picea mariana. Next base: position 7,685 of record JASDQU010099433.1, read on the forward strand.
AGTTAAAGCTTTAGCTAATTCAATGTTTATACTACTGAAAACAAATACTAATGCTAATCTACAAAGAGGATGACCTTTGTTGGGTGGTGGGCCCTTGCTACTTCAACATGTCAGCTATTGAAGTCTACAGGAGGCTTGCTTTCGACACACACATTACTCTCACTCACATTTCAAAGCATAAAATGGAAACTCTTGTTAACAAATCAACTCATACTTAATCATAGATAATCAAAACATGGAAATAAATGGCATTCTATTAATATTTACTTAGAAAATGTTCTGTACCATCACATGCAGCTTCACATATTGGTAATGTGCTAATTCTCCTACTCTCTCTACCATCCTTGCCATGACTATTTAATAGTCTGAATCATGAAACACAAGGAGGCAAAGTGATTTGCAAATCAATAAGTTATTAAGTTTAATCATTCAGTTACATCTTTAGCTTCATCCTCATGACACAAAGTGCATGAGCATGAGGCAATTAACAAACTGTTCTTATTATAGCCTTGCTAAAACAAATAGATGTCCACCAATTGACTTAGGCGAGATCTGGCACTTAACTTAGTGCATAGGTTCTTCCATATTAGTATTAGATCGTAACAGGTAGATGGTACCAGATCATGACAGGGCGCAAAAGGTGGTACCAGATCATAACAGAGAATAGTTGTTGGTACCAGATCATAACAGTGTGTGTTGGTATCGAATGCGCTTGGTACTGGATTCGAACAACAGCAGTCTTGGCACGCAGGTACCAGATGGCTGAGCTGGTACAAAAACGCTAGACATATAGAGGTCAAATATTCACATATGACAAATCGAGCATTAGTACAAGAAATATTTAATTCCTTAACTCAATAAACCACAAAATGCATGAATTAACCATACTTTACCTTCTGACCTTATTACTAGAAATTGGTAGCATTCTTGTCATTCACTCAAGGTTTTAGGTAGGCCAAAAAGATATATGTGAAGAGTATAATATGGTAATGGGGATGTCAATTTCGGGTCTCAACAGGCATTTCACATTTCGTGACTTCTGGACTCCTGTGATGAAGAGTCTTCACTATTGACTCCTCCAACTCCCGGTATCTGAAACTCCGAAATGGAGTCAGATCAACTTTTCGGCATTTCACATTTCACAACTTTGGGACTCTTGTGATGAAGAGTCTTGACTCTTGACTCCTCCAACTCCTGGTATCTAAAAATCTGAAATGAAGTCTTTGACATTTCGTGATTTCACGTTTCGCGACTTCTGGACTCCTGTGATGAAGAGTCTCGACTCTTGACTCCTCCAATTCCTGATATCTGAAACTCTGAAATAGAGTCAGATCAATGGTCCATGATCTCCCTCTGATCAATGACTCAGATTAATTCATGGTTTCACATCTTTGTTGATGTGCCTGTTTCAAGATTTTGGCATTTCACATTTCACAACTTCAGGACTCCTTTGATGAAGAGTCTCGACTCTTGACTCTTCCAACTCTCAGTATCCGAAACTCCAAAATGGTGTTTACACTTCTGATCGGGATTCAATGATCACTTGTTGAACTTGCCATTTCCATGCCATTATCCCTACACTGCTAGTCATGATCTTTGCCATTAATGACAAACACGCATACTTTGCACTAATCACCTGCTGAACTTGCCATTGCCATGCCATTATCCCTGCGTTGCTGGTCACGATCTTTGCCATCATCGTTGTTGATCTTCCTTGCCTTCTTGTTTTCGATCAAATGAAACAAGCACACTCTTGCACTCTGTGTGCACCTCTACACTATCTCTTCTGGTCTTCATGAGCTTGCTCTATTGTGTCTCCCCAAAAAACTTATGGTGCCCACCTGGCACATTGTACCGATACTCAAGCCATAATTGTTGTTGTACTTGCCATCAATGACAAGCATACACTGCCTGTAAAACATGCCAACATACTTTTCCTATCATCTACACTACCTTCCCAATATGCATCTGAGTAGGCTTTTAAAGTGAATGAATCCTTGCTAGGGTACCACAAACCAAGATCTATGGTTCCTTTCAAATACCTAAAGATTCTTTTTACAACTTGAACATGGCTCTCCTTTGGTGTTGCTTGGAATCTAGCCACCATTCCAATTGCTTGCTTGACATCAGGTCTAGAAGTTGTTACATAGAGTAAACTCCCAATCATTGATCTGTAGTATTTTGGATCTACAACAATGGACTCATATTCCTTGCTTAGTTTGCATCCAGCTTCCATAGGTGTACTGACAGGTTTGCAATATTCTAATTGGAATTTTTTAAGCATATCCTTAACATACTTAGACTGATGTATAAATACTCCTCTTCTGGACTGTATTATTTTTAGTCCTAGAAAGAAATTTCGTTCACCAAGAAAAGACATTTCAAATTCTTGTTGCATCCTCCTATCAAAGTCCTTACTCATTTTTTCATCATCGCTGACAAATATAATATCATCAACATATAGTTCCACAATAATCATGTTATTACCGACAATTTTATAGTAAATATTGTTGTCTGTTGATCCTCTTTTGAGACCTTTTTTTGGTAAATAAGAATCTAGCCTTGCATGCCATGCTCTGGGTGCTTGTTTTAGCCCATAGAGTGCTTTCCTTAATTTACATACATAGTCTTCTTTGTGTAATTTGAATCCTTCTGGTTTCTCAATATAGACTTATTATTCTAAGTTTCCATTGAGAAATGATGACTTGACGTCCATTTGGTACACTTTAAATTTTTTGTAGCTGGAGAAAGATAAGAACATCCTAATTGCCTCTAATCTAGCCACAGGTGCAAAGGTTTCTTCATAGTCTACTCCTTCAACCTATGCATACTCTTTACATATTAATATGTCTTTGTTCTTGATTACTTTCCCATTCTCATTCATTTTATTTTTATACACCCATTTAGTTCCAATGATATTTTTATTTTTTGGTCTCAGATCTAGTTCCCAAGTTTGAATTTTTTCAAATTGGTCCAATTAATCATTTACTGCATTGACCCAGTTCTCATATTTACATGCCTCTTTGTTTGAGATGGGATCAATTTGTGACAAGAGTGTTATTTCTGTTTGATACAACAATTTTCTTCTTATGTGCACTCCGTCACTCTTGTTTCCAATAATCAATTCTTCAAGATGATTCTTTTGATTTATTCTTGAGGTTGTTTTTGTGTCTCTTCTTGGCGATTCTTCTCTTATCTCTTCTTCTTGAATATATTATTCATCTTCACTGGCATCCATATCATCCACTTCCCTTTATTCTTTATTCTCTTCTACTTCTTCTGCTTGTGTACCAACTGACTCATCATCATCTTCATCTTCATTGTCAGGTATAGTTTCTTGATTTTTGATCCTTATCATGTTTAGATCATCCACCTTGACATCTACACTCTCAACAATCTTGTGTATTATAATATTGTAGCATCTGTATGCTTTCTTGTTAGAATCATATCCAAGAAAAATACCTTCATCAGATCTGGCATCGGATTTTTTGATATTCTCATCAAGCCTTTTGATGTAGCACTTACTTCCAAAGACTCTGAAGTATTTTACTGATGGAGATATTATAAACCATAGTTCATAAGGAGACTTATTACTATAATCCTGAGATGACCTCTGTTCAATATGTATACTTTTGTGCTTACATATTCCCTCTAATATCCATTGGACAATTTTGCATCCTTAAGCATAGTCCTTACAACCTCTTGAACTATTCGATTCCTTCTTTCAGCAATCCCATTTTGTTGAGGCGTTATGGAAGAAGAGAATTTTATTTTTATTCCATGGGTTTCACAGAAGAGATCAAACTCTTTTGAAGTGAATTATCCACCATTGTCTGATCTAAGGCATTTGATTTTTGTCTTCTTTTCGTTCTCAACAAGGGTTTTAAAGTCTTTGAATTTTTTAACAGCTTCTAATTTTTCTTTGAGAAAACATATCCAACCCATTCTAGTAAAATCATCAATGAACAACATAAAGTATGATTCTCCTTACAAGCTCTTGGTCCTTGTAGGTCCATAAAGTTCAGTGTGAAAAAGCTCTAAAGTTTTTGAGGTTGAGTATTCTTTTGCTTTGAACCTTATTCTAGTTTTATTTCCTAGTTGACAGTGTCTACACATAGTATTTGATGGCTTTATGATCTTCAACAAGTTTCTTATTGCACCAATATTGCTGACTTTCACTATATTGTCAAAGTTAATATGTCCCAACATTTTATTCCATAGCCAACTTTCATATGTTAGATTCACATGACATTCCTCATTTAGTTTTTCATCTAGTATATACACATTTTAGGGAGTTCTAAGAGTAGTACCAACCGACTTTCCCGTGTCTTCTCTCCTAATATCAAATTTATGGGAATCAAAGATGCAAAAGTGACCCTGATCATAGGTTGGCTGACACTTAATAGGCTAGGTTTCATTTTTTCAACAAGAAACACATTCTTGGCTTTGTCTTTTCCCAAGCTCACAGTGCCTTTCCCAATTATGTTAACTAAAGCATTGCCACCAAATGTAACTTTACCCTTTTGTTTTTTTAAGTTCATAAACTTGTCCTTGTTTCCTGTCATATGTTTTGAGCACCCATTGTCAACATACCAAATATCTTCTTTATCTTGGTATTTTAATGCAATAAGACATTCCTTCTTTGATGTTTTTTCTTTCCAAAGCTACTTTTTCTCTCTAATGAATCTTGGTTGTTCCGAGACTTCCATTAATCTGCAATTACTGGCCTTATGTCCATGTTTATGACATCTAAATTATTCTAGGTCCCCTTATTGTAGAGGTGCAAAAGAGTTATAGTTTCTTCTTTTGACTTGATTTACTTCTTGGTTATATTTACAGTTATAATTCTTAACCCTCAATTTTTTCTTTCTATATGCTCTACAATTCATAGCCTTGTGTCCAAAATTAGAGCATACAAATCAATAACCAAATAAAATGTGAGGATACTTGGTTTGATAAAACTTCTTTGGTATTGTCTTATCTTCCTTGTTGATGGTTGGAAGTGGTCCTTTGGAGTTCTGATCATTACTTGTCTTCTCTTCATTTTTCTTCTTGAATGTACTGAGGAGAGTATTTTCATATGATTTTGAGTTAACTCATCTTTCTTCTTGAGAATAGCCTATTCCATTTTTATTACCTGAATCCTTTTGTGTGGCAATAATCTTATCTAATATTTTAGAGCTATTTTCATATTTTGTTTGAATGAGTTTTGCATCAAGTTATTTTCTTAGGTAAACTATTTCTACCTTCATTTTTTCACAGGTTATTTGTTTTTCTTTAAGAGACTTTTCTAGATTTTCTTCGATCCTATTTGCTTCTAGGATTTGTTTTTCAGGTTGGTCATGAGTTTCTCCATCTTCGTTTCTTTTTGTTCGTGTTTTTTTTTTTTTGTTCAACTACAAAAATTTTCAGTTGTCTATATTTGGTTTTGTATTTTCTTAATTCATCCAAGGCACTGAGGAGTTCTTCTTTCATGTTAACTTCTTCTTCATCTTCTGACTCTTTCTCATGTTTAATTTCCTCTATCTCTTTAGAATCTTCAATACCTAGAAAGAGGACTTCATCATTGTCAGATTCATCACTATCACTGGACTCTAATGAACTATTGTTTTCTTCTTTTGAGTAGAAATTTCTTTTCCCTTTGTAAAAGTTTTTCTTGTAGTTGGGTTTTTCCTTCTTCTTGTATTGCATAGTTTTGTTTTCTTCATCTTTAGGGTCCTCCTTGGGATAGGGACACTTGGCTATAAAATGGAAAACCTTGCCACAATTAAAACATTTGAAAGACAACTTGCCTTTGTACTTCCCTGCTCCTTTATAAAGTTTTCTAATAAAATTAGCTTCTTCCACATCAGATTCTTCATGATGGATGGATTGAGGTTTTTGCTTCTGATTTTTTGTTTTCTTGAGTACCTTGAAGGATGTGTCTCCTTGTGGGAGGTTATCATGACCTAATATTAACTCATAATCCATGAGGATTCCATACAATTCATCCATGGTGAGTTTATCTAGAATTTCCCGATCTTCAAGAGAGGACACTTTAGGATTATATAGAATAGGTAGTGTTCTTAGTACTTTTTCAACTAGGTCATTGTATGACACTTCTACTCCCAATATCTGATTGCATTAACAATATTATCAATTCTTTCAAAGCACTTTGAGATATTCTCTTCATCCTTCATTTTCATACCTTCATATTGTACTATGAGAGTCTGGAGTTTGGCACTCTTTACCTTGGAATCTCCTTCATATATGGTTTCCAATTTATCCTGGAGTTGTTTTTCATTATTACAGTTTAGTGCCTTAGCAAGGATTTTATTACTCAGTCCTTCTTGTAGTGTTTTCAAATCCTTTTCATGTTCTCCAAAAATTTTCTTGCCTTCTTCTTCTATGGGAGTGGCTTTTGGAACATCATATCCCTTTTCCACTAATGTCCATACTACCAGTCCAATGGACATCGTATAGAATTTCATTCTAACACTCCAGAAGACATATCTTCACCATTAAATAAGGGGATTTTTTATGACATCTTCAACTGCTAATCCATTCTAATGTATATTCCTCTTCAAGTGACTTAAACCTTTTGTGAAGAGACCTTCTCTTATACCAATTGAATTATCAGATCCTATCACTGAGAGG
>JASDQU010099434.1:13801-29867 GCA_032191745.1 Picea mariana
TCATTTGACATCAATCAATCAAACCATTGGCATCAATGACAACATGATCCAACAATCTCCCCCTTTGGCATTGATGGCAATACCAACATTGATGTCAACACCAATTACCAATTATTGATATCAACATATAGATACGGCATGCTCTACATCAATAGTCAATGTGATTATCTCTGTCCATCAATAAACATCAATCACATAATGTGATTAACCCCCCCCCCCCTCTAAGTGTGGTAGGTGTGTCCAACATTAGGTACACTGTGCATCTTAACAATTTCTCACATGTATATTTCAGCAATGTTGGTTGCCTTGTGCGTTGACTTCACTAGAATAAAATGGGCAGCTTTAGTAACCTTGTCCACCACTACCATAATATAATCATGTTGCTTAGCATTCCTATGTAGCTTAGTAATGAAATCCATGGTCACAACTTCCCACTTCCACTCAAAAATGGGTAAAGGTTGTAGCAAACTAGTTGGGTGGTTGTTCTTAGCCTTGACCTTTTGGCATTCAAAGCATCTAGCAATAAAATTAGCAACCTCCTTTTTCATGTCTGGCCAATAGTATTTTTTTTTGCCCGCTGCAATTATTTTCTAGTAACCTGGGTTCCAAGCATAAGGAACTTTATGCATCTATGACAATTATATATTTTTCAAATCTTGATCATTTGGCACATAAACTCTTCGCCTATACATGAGGATTTCATCCTCTTTTAGCTCATAGCCTTCGAATTTCCATTGCAACATACCTTGTTGTAAATTTGCCTTTATGTCTTCATAGCGTTGATCTGATTTGGCCACCTCAAAAATTTTATCACTCAAACCTGATTTGTACATGCTAATGGTTGTAGCATGCATCTCATGCACCCTCATGTTGAGTGTGTCAGCCACATTGTTCTCCTTTCCTTTAATATGATTGATATCAAAGTCATACTCATTGAGGAATTATAACCACGTGCTTTGTCTGGAATTTAAACTTGGTTGTCCAAACAAATATTTAATACCACTATGGTATGTCCTCAACTTGAATCTTTTACCCATGAGATAGTGTCGCCGCATATTCAAGGCATGCACTATGGCTACCAATTCTAAGTCATGAGTAGCATATAGCCTTTCATTCTCTTTTAACTTTCTTGATTTGTAGCATATCAAATGCCCATTTTGACTAAGGACTCCATTGAGCCCTTCCTTCTGTGCATTTGTGCACATAGCGAAATCTTCATTAGGTTCAACGATTCTCAAAATTAGCGCACTTGTCAATTGACTCTTCCAGTGTTGAAAACTCCTTACACAATCCAGAGTCCATTCAAATTGCACACATTTCTTTTGCAAATATGTAATTGGATGTGAAATCTTTGAAAATCCTTCAATAAACCTCTTGTAGTAACCTACAAGTCCCATGAAAGACCTCACCTCGACGACATTTCATGGTGTTGTCCATCCTTCAGTCGCTTTTATCTTCTTCGGGTCCACAATTATCCCTTCCTCTAAAATGATATGACCCAAATAATGAATCTGCCTCTGGTAAAATGAGCACTTTCTCAGCTTTGCATACAACTAATCATCTCTCAATACTTGCAATACCATCCTCAAGTGTTTCTCGTGCTCTTCTATAGACTTTAAGTAAGTAATTATTTCATCCAGAAATACAATGACAAACTTATCTAAGTATTCTCTGAAAATATTATTCATTAAACACATGAACACAATTGGTACATTTGACAACCCAAGTGGCACTACTGTAAACTCATAATGGCCATACCTCGTTTTGAAAGTAGTCTTACTAATGTATTATTCTTTAATTCTCACTTGGTGATATCCAGATCTAAGATCAATCTTTGAAAATATCTACGCGCCCCTCAGCTAGTCAAAGAGGTCATCTATCCTTGGCAAAGGATACTTGTTCTTTATTGTTACTTTGTTCAACTACATGAAGTCAATGAAAAGTATCAGCGTACCATCCTTCTTCTTCACAAACAATATTGGGGCACCCCAAGGTGACACACTTGGGCATATGTATCCCTTCTTCAAAAGTTCTTCAAGTTGCATCTGCAATTCCTTCATCTCTAGTGTACTGATTCTATAAGGAGTCTTAGATACGGGTGTTACTTCGGGCATCAGATTTATAGAGAAATCGATATCTCTTTTCGATGGAAACCTGAGTATCTCTTTAAAGACATCCTCAAAATATTTCAATATTGCGCACTCTTCAACCTTTGGCACTTTATCCTTAGGTTCTTCTTCCATGTGTGATGCAAACACTTGACATCCTTTCATGTAGTTTTTCTTCAACTACAAGGCTGAAACTTCTCTGATAGTTACAACTCTTGGAATGCCTTGAATTGTTATTAAATTTCCTTCCTCATCCAAGCAAGTAATTGCCTTATTGTAACAGTCTAAAATGGCATGATGTTGGTCCAACCAATCCATACCTATGAGGCAATCATAAGAACCCAAAGGTATGATATTCAAATCAAATTTTGAGCTCATCCCATTCATATCCATTGGACATGCCTTAACCATCTCATTAATTTTCCTTTTTGCGCTTGTATCTAATTTCACCGACCAAGGTTTTCCAAGATTTCTTCTTGGCAATTGGAACCTTTCCACCATCTTAGGATCTACATAACTATGACTAGATCCTGAATCAATTAAAATAGAAATGGGTTGGTCATTAATCTTACCTTCCACTTCAATTATGTGTGACTGAAAATCATCTTGCTTGTTATCCAGGGCTGCATAGATCATTGATAATAAAAAAATCCCATGTCTTCAACTGTCGCAGCTTGTTATACATTGTGCGCAGTCCTCACTTTTTCACTTCTTTGAGGGAAATCTATGTACAAGTGGTCTCTATCACAACCCCAACATTGAATAGGTTGTTAACTTAGTTTTTTTCCCATTGTCTTCGTCATTCTGGGCTCCTTAGGAGTTGGTTGTCCCTAAGAAGTATATATGAAAAATGGTGGGTTAGTGCCCTTCTTCCTCTATTCCACCTTGCTTTTCAAATTGTCTTCCCAAGACCTTTGGAAAGTCTGTCTTCCCCTTTGTTGGTCATAAAGACATTTAGCATGCCTTATGGTTTCGTCCAATGTCTTTGGGTCATCATATTATATCTTGTCATTGATAAATAATGGTAGTCCACTCAAATACCTCTGGATTTTGACTTGCTCATCTTTGATGAATGCGATATATTTCAACAGCTCTAAGAATTTTCTTTCAAACTCATCTATTGTCATACTTCTAAGCTTGAGTTCAAATAACTCCTTCATTTTCTTGTCATAGTATTGCTTGGTTAAGTATTTCTTTTGGAAATAATTTTTAAACTCCCTCCAAGTAACCTTCCTCTCATCAATGTGTTGTACTTCCACGAACTGATCCCACCACATTGATGCATTTCCCTTTAGCTAATAGATGGAAATTCTCCCTTATTCCTGTGCGGGATAATTATGCAGCTAGAAGTACTTCCTCATGCCCATCAGTTGGGTCTATGCATCTTCATCCTTCTTGTGCTCACCATCAAATGTAGGAGGCTTGATCTTATCCATTTCTCGTTATAGCTCATCCACCCCATTCCTTCTCTTATGCTTTCTGATAAGAGATGGACTTAATCTACTATGCACTTTCCTAAATGAATGCTTTAGTGAGTGATGGTGATGCCTATCAGCACTTCTTGTTTTTCTTTTCTCATCATGAGACCTACGACTTCTTGACTTTCTTGACTATGTCTCCTTATCCATTTTCTTTTCTATTATGTCCAAGATTTGCATCAACTTGATATTAAAGTCATCGTGTTGCTCCTTGGCTTTCATAAGCCTCTCATTATCATCTTTATAGCTATGGACATATTTTTGCAATCCTTTTATGGTTTATACCTAGTTTATGCGCTCTTCATTGCCTTCTCTATGCTCGTTGGATTTTGTACTATCAATACCCATATCGATATACAATCCCCTAAATTCATAATCATGGTTGTAAGTTCTTTGTGCATCTTCCATGTTTTTTACTCGTTGCGTTGATTATGTCCTGATCTAACTGCTAATAATTCTCTAATCTCTTGGTTGAACATTTGGACTCCTCTATCCAAAACTTTCCCATCGATTGCTTCCTTGTGCAATTCTGAGTCTTCCGCGGTAAATTATGCTTATTTGGAATTCACCCAAATATCCTTTTACTCTTTCTTTCTTCTTTCTAAATCCCATGCGTGCACTGATATTCAACATGTACCAATGCGCAATGTCAATAATTAACATATACATTGTGTATCAGTATTACGCATGCACCACAAGTTTTTCTTCGCGCAACCCAAATTTTAGTGTGCACGGCCATGTACCATCGTTTTCTGTGCATTTCCAGCATCGCACTCCGCACTATCAAAATTTAATGTGCACACTTGTGCATTCTTTTCTTTTATGTGTACCATGGTCGCGTTGTAATTTCAAATTTGGACACTTATCATTCCGAGTTTTTCCTTAAGTAGATGCTTGGCCCATGTAATATTAGTGTTGAAATCGGTGCTCTGATACCATTCTGTATCGTTCCTCATTACCAGCACTGACAAAATACTTTGATACTAACTTGTCACGTACCCATCCTCCTAGCTGGGTATCGCACTCTAAAACCAATGTGTAACAATCCCAGCCCACTATTGAGAAATGCCACTCAAAAATATAGTGTGTAGATTCTACTTTATAACATTGGTCTACGTAGAAATACTTGAAGTAACGCACTCGAAACCAAGTTGGGTCGCGCCACACAAATTTTCCTCTTCTGACACAACTTATAAAAGCAGAAAGAACAAAATACAACTACGAGCACAAGCATAATGATTACACAAAATTATTCTGCATGTAATCCACTCTGAACATGTGATCACCAATGTGTGCGCAACCATTATGGCATCATATGAAAATTCCATTCTCCTTGTGCACATAGATTGCTTCCATGTGCGCACAAGTGAATCCAACCTCTTGTGTGCACGGAGTATTTCCCTGCACACACGACCATTCTAACCTCACCTCGGAGACTCATGACCATTATTATAATGTTAACTTAACAGGAATAACTAATAGCAATTGTCATACTTTGCATGTACGACTACAATTACTAAATATCAACACCACACTTACATGTGCAAGTAGCATTATACAAAATAACAGTAATTACTATATGCAACATCACACAAGAATTAAACCATAACAGACATAGATAATTAAGCACATAGTAAATGAGACAAGCACATAAAGGACACTTCTCTTTTATGAAAAGCCACCAATTGCGCGCAGAGCTCAGACGTTCCTCCCATCCATAGACTATGTTTCTTATATACTTTTAGCAACAGGTCACCCCTGATCTGGGGCTTAAACTCCACTGGGGAAAAAGGATTCCTAATGTGAGGCTAATGTCTAATAATCAACAAAATTGTTCAATCCAAGGTGCCCACTGCTGCAACTAGCCTACAGTCTCTCATTCCCCACATGTTTGTCCCACCCAAGGAAGTGTTCCCCTTCTCTACTCAACATTCCCTCGGCTCCCCACTTTCCTTCCATGGCTTCAGCAATAGGCCCGACAGGGATTCTTAGAGCCATGTAACTAATGCTCGGCACACTAGGGAACAATTCCTAGCAAATCTATCACCTGGATAGAATCCTCACGAACCTAACAACCCACCTCTTCGATAACAAATCTCTCACCTTGAGAGAATTCCCACGGGCCAGACAACACGCATCTTCGACAATAAATATCTCACCTGGAGAGAATGCTCACGGACCTGACAACCTGCCTCTTCGAAAACAAAATTCTTTGGTTACAACCTGGAAAACCCCTTTTTCCAAGATTTTATTGTAGATACAGTAATGGTCATCTGAAGTTCAGATAGTTTGTATGATGAAGAAAATGAGTGAATCCCCCCAAAAGGAATGAGTTCTCCCATTGGACACATATATTTGCATTGTCAAAATTGGACACTTGTCACCTTCATAATTAGCTTTAGCCACTTGGTGACTCGTTCCCATCCCTCGGGAACTTAGAATAAATAAATATCCAGCATTACACTTTTCATAAATATTAATAAAATGTTCCCTTGGACTTAAGTCCCCCCTTTTTCCCTTTTCTCGGTGGAGTTTATCCCCCTATCTCTTTTTGTCTGAGAGGTCTGCGTGCGGCTATGTAATAGTATTATTTTTTGTTTGTTAGTTTGTCCGTGACATGTGGGACTAACCTGTGGCTAAGAAACTGCGACTCAGGGGCATCTAAGTCGTCAAAATCACTCGGGGATCGCACCCGGCGTTAGCCACACCAACCCTTAACATGGCTGGATTTTTTGTCCCCGCAGGTTTCGAACCGGTGACTTTAATAGGTGATGTGATATTATTAACAATTTGAATGTGATTACATTTTACAAGGATAGGTGCATTGGACTATTTACATCCCATCTCACCAGCCCAAATAACCACACAAGCTCACTAGCCTCAAATACATATGCATACATACATACATACATGCACACCATTTATTTGATAACAATCCTCGTGCACTACTCAGGTGCGCGCAAAACCAAAACTTGGTGCCAATGGCTCACCATCCTAAACGTACATTAACATTTACAATTGGTACCAACGACTCACCCGCCTATATGTACAATTACAAATGGGGTTTGGATTAGGGACATTACAACACTCTTTGGATTTGATGAAATACAATGATCATTAGTTAGGATTTAATAATTGAGTCTTTTGGATATATTATTCATGAATAAGTTGGATGTAGACTCTTAATGCGCCTCTCAATCTTCATTTTAGTCCAACATCAAACAATTATTGTTGATTTCTTATTAAGATATTGAAATATTTGGTTATAATCTTCAATGGTATTCATTGTTTTCTTAATTTATTTCAACTTTTGAGCAACCAAATGTTGTCTTGTTTTACTCTATCGAGCTATGGTCAAGTGGGTGAGATGAAGAAGCATGATGCAAATGATCCATATTGAAACCTTTATGGGCATAGAGCCCTATAGCAATGAGTGTACTAACCGAGTATGATGGCTCCCCACATTGAAGTGGGCATGTGACAATGTATATTGGGGATAAAGCCTTAGAAAACATAGGATCAATGAACAATGAATATTTGGGCATGTGAGTGATAGAGATTAGGATAGATTTCTCGAGTAAAAGCAAATCTAGAAAGCTAAAATAACACGCTCAATGCCCTCTTTTCCCAGTGTCCTTCATATTTTCCCAATTTTTGGAATTAGAGGAAGGCATGGTTATTATGAACAAGAATACTAGTCAGAGTAAGTGCTATGTCTTTGTCACCTTCAAGCACATGGACGGTACTCTTAATTCCGTAAAGGATCCCAACAAGAATATCGACAATTGCATGACCATGAGCTAGTTAGCTTCTACCAGTTCACAACCAGTGATATTTATGTATCAGCCCGAAAAAATATACATCAGGATTGTTCCTATGGAAATGGCAATATATCATCTACTGAGCCTCTTTTTTCAGTACAAAGAGGGGTTTCTAGGGTTTGATAAGTAGTCGGGTGGGTCGAGGAGTTTCACACTTTTTATTTTCAAGTCGGTGTACGCAATCAAGTGTGCACACTAGAAGAGCCCACATAGACGATCGATCACCATCATATGTTATGTAAATTGTTCATTGAAGGGTAGAATATGAAGCCCAACAACATAAATGCTCTTGTGGGGTCAGATGGGTCTAATGTCAATGGATTCAATTAGCGTGACAATGTCGTTTCTTCAAACTCCAAAATGCAATTTGGTGGTATGGGGTAGTGTTTCTCTTAAATGACCATGTGTATCACAATGTTGTGAACAATTTGAGTGCATGTTCAGGTGTATCACAGTGAACAAGAGTGTTAGATATCCCCTTTCAATGTGAATGAATGAGTTAAAAACGAGTTTTATTGTACATTAAAGCAACAGACATGGAGGAGAGAAATTGGGCAGTAATAGATGGATAGATGGAAATTGTTCATAAGGTGTGGACAAACAACGAAGGCATGAGGGGAACCGTCCCCTTAAAAGAAATCCTTTGGTGTAATAAAAATTACCAAGCTCATGTAATATTATATTTATGGGTGATTGTTTTATAACAAATGGATTATTTGTAGTAAAGTTTATGGATGTGTCATGTATTAATATTTAAAAATGTTTTTAACATCTTTCATGGATATTCTCTCCATCATCAAAGCATTAATTGAGATTGTTGTAACGTTATTTTAATATTTATTCTTATTTTAATGTGATGAGTTTTTTAATATTTAATTTGGGAGAAAATTAAAATCTAACTAGTTTTTGGTATTTAAACAAGAATCTTTTCATTGAGAAGTCATAAAGGAGTATCTAATTCACCAAATCCACTCATAATTTACATTGGATTCCATCAAATTTGTAAGTACATGTGAACAACAAGCATGAGCATAAGCACAAATATGTCATTGAAAAGACAAGCACAAATATGTCATTGAAAAGACTTAAACTTTGGTGGAGGCTTTAGTATCACCCAACTTTCAATGACTTGAGGAGACATAATTAAATATATATATATATATATATATAGAGAGAGAGAGAGAGAGAGAGAAATCAACTATATATTGTTTAATTACACTGAAGGTGTTTTTAAAGGGTGTGGCATCTCTGTATTTTTCATAGTCTGTCAACTACATATCAAAATCTTCCATTTGTCCATATATTTAATCTTCACTAGATGATTGTCATGGAGACATGAAGGATGAAGACGATAGTTCGGCGCTAGCGAGATTGTTGGGATAGAAGGGAGAAGTTCTCCGAATATGGATGGAAGTAGGAGGCCACTAACGAAAAGTTGTGACATCTCTTTTCAAATCCCGATCTACCAACATAACCAATGCACACCCTTTCTTTCTCTCCAACCATTGGTCTAAGGCTCTTTATTCAAACTACCCCACAACTTAGGCTCTCATGGCTTAGGCTATACATTATCACATTGTCCCAAGTTCTCTCCCTATGTCATCGTGGTTACAAACTGTCCCAAGTATATAACGGGTAGCTTGGGTTATGAGTGGGGTAAATAGCAATTTCACCTTTAATCATTCCTTGGTCATATGTTTCTATGCATAGTTTTATAAGTTCAGCAAACCACGTATAAACAAATTAGACCTATCTATTTCCATATTGTTATTTTGTTCTCTTCTTGTGTAGTTTCGTTTTACCTCTTCCTTCCTTCATTCTTGGCTAAGTTGCGTAATTGAATCTATAGACTAAAATTGGAACCTTTGGAACAAAGCTTTACACGGGTTAAGAAGAAGAAAGCATCTTACACTTGGCCATGGGATAGAATGTGCATGCTATGATGGCTTTAGTAGAGGTGAATTATGGAGGTAAAAACTATCGCTAAGCTTTAGCAGGGAATTGTTGGTATTTGAGAAAAGTCAGGTTCCTACACTTGAGAAATATGACAGAATGTTACTCCCAAAAGCCTAGATTGTGTTAATCCATTTAAATATATAAATAGATAGATAATCTTGTTAATCATACTTGTTAGAAAATGTTGGGAGCTTTTTCTAGCTCTTTTCTATTCAAAATATTAATGGCTACCCCTGTATTGGACACTTATACAAGATAGAAAATGAAAAGGAAGGAAGGAATATATGGGAAGAAACTTGAATGAACCCACCCTTCTTGGAATTGAATCTCTTAGAGTATATATAGCTCCATATCGATCGAGGATTTTGATCACATTGATATGTAGTCTCTCCTCAATCCACATAGCTCATTTTTCCTCTTCGATTTACTTTGAAGGGCAGAGATACCATCTAACAACCTTATAGTGGTGGCCCAGTGGATAAAATAACATCATCTATGGGAGCCAAGAGTTTATTTATCTAAGATATGATCTCAAATTGGAAATCAATCAAAATTAGGGCAATGAAAAGAGGAAGGATGAGAGAGGTGGTGCAAAGGCGATGCAATAGAGCAGTGGAGGAAGGTCAAGAAATATATTTGGAGAGGGACAAGTGTTTGGAATTAGTCTTTTTCCTCAAACAAGTAGAAAATGACAGTAAGAACATCTTTGCCACATGATTCTAGCATACATACACACATAGTATGCTTTCATAGGCCCTCGACAGACAATGAAAGTTGCGCAAGGAACCTCCCCTTAAAAAAAATATTCCATCTTTCCTTGTTTCCTACTCAAACCACTTTTATTTCCATGTTTTTACATTCCACTGCATACATGTCGAGCGCCTTTGTTAAGTGTCTTGATTACTTGGTTGTTATTTTGCAACTTCCTTCAATTTTAGCTCTATCTCTGGTAATTGCAGCTATAGAAGAGAAGAGATTCCTAAGATTTATCTTGATAGAGTTATCTGAGGGAGCATCATGGAAGCATCTGAGGGAGGATCAAACATGAAGTAGAGAAGAGAATCCTGAGATTTATCATGGAAGTGGTGAAGCACGATATAGTCTTGTATGACATTGTGAGGTAGCCCATTACATTTCATTCCAACCTCATACTTCCAGTAGAATATGTTGGTGAAACACCTTGTACAAATACATACCCATTACCATTACCAATAGAATATCCATTAAAAAAATAGTTAAGTAAGATCATATTGGTCCCATGCCTTCTTTGTTCATGTCAATCATCTGTTTATTAGTCTTTTTATATTATGAGCTATATTATGAACTATATTGTGTAGCAAGAGGAAGGAAATGATTTGAATACAAAGATCCTAGCAAATAACAAAAGCCTCACCAATAAACTGAGATAATCATTTAGGTATTAATTAATTGAAGAGTGCTTTGAGAAACAATAGTAAAAATATTAGATGCACATCGTTGAGAATGAGTGGGCCAAAAGAGAGTGAATGAATTAGTTTAATTGTGAATTTAAGGTATTTCTAGGGGGTTACCCCTGATCATTTCAAACACTGAAGTAATAACAATTGAGGATGACAAGATCTATCTAGTCCCTCCCCTTTACCAATGACTCGACTGTTAAATCCCTAGGACTAGTCTCTACCCCAAACTCAAACCTTGAACCTATGGTACATAGAGCGTCCTATGGATTGTATTTGGTGTTGGGATTGACTCCGATTAATGGGGCTCCCAGTATAGGACAAGAGAAAGGAAGTATGCTAGTGGAGGTTAGAGAGATTGGCATGTATTAATTAAGGGAATTCAATCATTATCAATGTGGAGAAAACACTCTTTCATCATGAGGGAGCTATGTTCTGGATTTACCAAGGCAATTCCATCTAAAAAAGTTTGAGGGAAGCTTTTGCTGATGGGTAGAGTGAGTTGTAGGCATATTTCATACAATGAAGGTCTAGTACTTCTTGCTTTGTTGATATTGACTCGGATTCCCTTACACCTACCTTTATTGATAGGAGAAGGAAGGTATAACATCATTATGGTATTCTCCATAACTATCGACCTTGATGTATGTGAGGGAAGGAGAAATTATATGGGGATGTGATGTAGCCAATCCCTACCTAATTGGAACCCAGTTAATATCACTTAATCTAGATGGGTGAGAACCCAACTATAGTTGGGAAAGCAATTGATTAAAATTCTAACTTATTGTTTATGATTCATTTGCAACTGCTTAAAAATTCTTGCTCTAAACTAAGAAATCCATTTTCATCTCCCACTTTCCATATATGCTCACATGTAGTATGGAAATTGCATAAAAAAAATTGGATTTGCCTCCTTTCATCTGATTGCAGTTTACATTTTCTATCACTTGCTTTTTGCCTCCAAGTTTTTGTAAACTCTATATCCATGTTATGAGTATTACACACAGATATGTACCTCTATGCACAAGCAAGCTAGACAATCTCATTTTTACAAGGGTGGGTCACTAATCATACCTTATGCACCACTTTATCTTTGGCTAGAAACCGAAATGGGATAGATCAATACATTATATCCCTACCTAGTGACTGAAATGGGATAGATCATTACATTATAGAAACATTGAATTTCTGATTTACTTATGTGATAGAAAGAATCATGTTGATTGATTTATGGATTTATGTACTTATCTCCGTGTCCCTCTTGGTTGAGGGATTTGACTCTAGGATCTCCATTGACAAAAAAAACTAAAACAAGAAGGCCTCCAAATCATGAAGGACATTACATATGTTTACAAACTTCCAACATTCAAAATTCATGTAGATAAAGGTCCTCTAAGCGTATTATTGTTTAAATTTCTTAATTAAGGTTCTAGGGATTGTCTTGAGAAAATTTTATCTATGGGGTTGCCACAATCAAGTTAATATTTGTAGCAAAAAAACCCACTAGTGTATCTTAATAATATCATGGACATATCTATCCCCAAAATTTTTGCAAAGTTGGAGACAATAGTACCTCACCATAGTTTTAAGGATGAGTATTTGAGGAATGGAAGAAGGTTTATAGAATTTATTTGAAGAATTGTTGTTGCAAATATGAGGAATGGTGAAAGGTGCATAAATTGATATACATCAAGCATGAGTTGAACATAAGTTGAAGAGTTATTGAATAGATGAGGTGGGCATTTCCAAGCTCATGTAGTTAGGCATGGCATTCAAGGGAGATCTCATTTATTCATTCTTCTCAAATCACGAGAAGTTCATGCTAATATTCATCTCAAAATTATTAATTTTATTCATAAGGATACATTCTTCACCTATGCGTGCAAGGCCTATTGATTAACTTGTTTTAATCTTATTTTTATCAACTTCTGGGGTAGACCAAACTAGCCAATGGTTTGGAGAAGAATTATTAACTTAATCTTATATATTTTACTTAGTTGCCAAACCTAACAAACTAACTATTTAAACACACACATAATATAATATTTTATTAGTTTAGTCAGCATAATTTAATATGTCTAGTGGTAGTGATAGTGGTACTGCAAGTGTACTCCGAAAGCATTAAGTGTTAATGAAACTCTCATTTTCCCCTTTAAAAATAAAATCTAGCCATGATAGATAAAGAACTGCATTGCCCCTTCCACCAACACCAATGCTTGATATATATACTATTGTAAATACATGCCATGCATTGTTCTTGGGAAGGCATCTCGTGGGATATCTTAGGTTTCTTCTCTTTGAAAGAAGACTAATCCGTCAAATATATTTTTCATATCTCACCCACCTACCATCCATTAATATGATGTTAAAGTTGAAACACCCTTTTGGCTAGATTGCTCTTGTCTTTGCTCTTCTTTGGATACATCGATAACAAGCACATAAACATTTTTAGCACCTAGACACCTCGATTTATTAGTGATGACTTTCAGATGCACTTCCCTCTGAGAAACCAATATCATATTCATTCCTTTCTTAACATACCAATAACCCCTTCTCTACCATCAACCATTGACAAAATACCATCACCAATAGTTCATTCCTACCATTGGAAACCAAAATACCATTAGTTCTAGACCAAATGCACAAAAACATAAAGAGATGAATACACAAAACAACACAAATTTAATGCATTCTCTATGTATATACATATACAACTCGAGTATATGCACTAATGATGAGTATCATTTTCCCTTGCATATTCTCATTAAAAATGAGATTAGGACCAATATTAGATCCTCATAAGTTCCAAAGGGTGCAAGACCACTAATAATAAGATTATTGCTATTGGAGGCAACACCAAAGTAGGCACAAAGTAAATCAAATCCATCTTCTTGTTCTTTTGATCAATTCTTATAGATTTTTTCTCCAATGAAAACTCAATTGACTATAGAACTAACACTATCTCATGCACTCAAAGAGGATTTAAAACATTGTAAAACCGCAAAGCTTTTATATACAATTACACAATGTTGTAGTCCTACTAGGCCATGCATTGTCAATTGTTATCTCCAATATGTGTATTGGAGGATGAGTAATCATAGATCCACGTAGCCTCCTTGAGGAATTTTTGATGTGACACATTTTCTCTCGTCACTTCCATTCATTTGGTAAATAATCCTTTTGAAAAAAAAGGGTTACTTGTATTCATTTCTCATATAAACAATGAAGAGTTTTACTTATAGGTTGGTTCAGTATTGTGCCAATTCTTTTTAATACACGTCTTCAAAATAATGACATTTTTGCATCTCTTACGCTCTTTCAATTTCTTTTATCACATCGATGTGTAACCCTCCAAATCTTTATCAATAAAATAATATAAAATAAGAAAAATAAATGTCGTTGAATAATATGTTTCTTTCTAATAATGTAGATGAATAATACATTTCTTTCTAATAATGCAATATAGACCTTGGGGCATATCCTCCCCTAATCCCTTCAGTGTAAACCTTCACCCATGTCGGGGTATCATAGATTTGATTTTTGAATATGCCCTCTATGATGAGTGCTTTAACCAATAACATATATTCATCTTAAGTTTGAATACTTTTAGTATTGAAAGATATCAAAAAGAAATTGAGATATGAATCTCTAAATACTTAAAAGATCCAAATTTAAGATGAATATATATAAGTGTGTAGACAATGTGTAAAAAATTAAAATTAATTTTAATAATATATGTTTATTAGATAATTTAATTTTGTGATATATATTCATTGTATAATTTTTTTGACCATATAGAATCATTTTTGTATAGTTTAGTTTTTTTACTTAGGGTCAAGCTTTCTATTTGTATTCATTTTTAATTTTTTAAATCGTATGTGTATGTTTAGCGTTGAGCATAAACATTACACATTTCACTCATACTGGATTGTAAAATACATCTCTCATCATAACCATCAAGCCATGTGAAATCCCCTTTTAAATGCACACATTCCATTGCATGTAAAATATTATATGAAATACAGGGGTGGCAAGTGTGGGGGGGAGTCTCCACTATCTTGAAGGAAACAAGGTTGTCTACTACTCATGGGGGCTTGAAATGTCTCAAACAATCTTGTTCAGGCTTATTTGTTGTGACGGGGTCTCTCCATCGCAAAGAAGAAGGTATTAGAACCATGATAGTGCTTGCGAACTCTATGTTGGTTATCAAAGCATTGATCGATCTAGCTAACCCGCGGGGGGGGGGGAACTAAAGTCAATTATTTATCAAATCAAATGAACCCTTCCCCAATTTGATCAGGTCTTGTTTGATTACATAAAAAGGGAGTTGAACAGAGAAGTTGACCATTGGGAAAACGTGGCCTCCTCCTTAGTCTTTGATGTTATAATAAAAAAATGGGGTTTTTAACCATTTCTCAATCCCATGAATACATTTAATGGCTCCCTTTTCAATATGCACACACCTCTAATCAATAACTAGAAGTGATTTTGGAAGGACGGCATGTGGCCTCCGCAACTCTCATATTTGGTCTAGTAGACATCGTTTGTGGTAATTCAATGCATAAGAATGATTCCCCACTAGAAATATGGAACAATGTCGACCATGCATCTCACCTAGGGTTATTCTTTGGTTGATTCAATCTAGAATTTTTGGAATTGGATATCTGGGAGTGATCCTAGTAATGATTTTGTGGTCATTTAGGCATTGTAGTGTGGGAACAGTGAGCCTGTTGGTGGATCTGTGTAGAGGTGTCCATGGGAGGTGGCATTGGGTCATGTTAGGTCTTCAATGTGGGTAATTTCTTGTGCTTTTTCCAAGCAATCCCTGACCTCTCTCTTTGGTGCCTATTATGTTTGGTGTTTTTCGTGATTTGATTTGGAATAAGCCAGAACATAGTTCTTTTGGTCTTTTCCTTTTTTCAATAGGTTGGAAATAGAAATTTATGTTTGGGGTTTGTCTAGCCTAGTATTTTCTCGTTCATATTACTTTTGAAAGGCATATTGAAAATAGTCATGGATAATCCAAACTTGAAAGAAGTTTGAAGGGTTCTCTACATGCATGAATAAATCATTCAGGCCAACAATAGTGCTCTAATGCTAATCTTCTCCAAAATTAATAAGTTAGAGCAGGTCAGTGTCACACACAATGCGAACATTATGAATCTTCTCCTTGTTCTTAAGCAAAGAATTAATTCTCTGGAAGTTGAGTGTAACAAACTTCATTCTTTGTTTCTCTCTCTCCATTTGGACCCTCTCTCTCTCTCTCT
>JASDQU010099436.1:0-18868 GCA_032191745.1 Picea mariana
ATGCAAGTTTAGCCCTAGCTTGTTAGTCTGTAGGGTATTATTTCCCACCAACACATAGTCATCCCCGCTAACTTTGTTTTTCTTGCAGGTACTGTTGCAGTAATGGCGCCAAAGTCAAAACAAGCAGAAGGAGAGGAGAATCTGTTTCTCTCGCCTCCTGTCGACCTTGACAGGATCCCACTGGCCGACAAATACCACTTAATCATATATACAAAGTGTGATTTTGATTTTGCAGACCTTCAGTCGTGGCTCAAGGAAGTTTTCCTAGACCAGAGTGATGAAATTGGACTCTGGGAATCCAACTTACCCCTATATCATTTTCCCCAGATTCACCCTTTTCCAGAGTTTTCCCTCAAGTGCCAAGCCCACTACATTCCCGATCAATGAGTCGTCATCTCCTTGTCTGGAGAAATTTTGTTCCTCATCACGCCTGAATCCATCGACCAAATGATGAAAATTCCTCGAGCTGAGTCTACATCACCCTTCAACCTAGAAATTATTACACAATTATACCAGAAAATGACCTTCCCCCAAAGAGATCAAATATTTGAGCTTTTCCTCCCACCATCTGCTCAATTTCCCTCCACAAATCCCCCTTATCCTTCTTCCATATTTTCGACCAAAGGAAACCAGATCATCTCGTCCCTATGTGCCTTGTTAGGATACTATTCATATCAGTGGATAGATGAACCCATTATGGGATTTTTATCCATCTTCTCTACTGATGAGAATTCCACCACCCAGTTCAATTTTAGCATGTTTCTGTTGAACAATATTCATGAACAGTTTGTAAATTTCACCACGGAAGGCATGTTCCAGTACTCGTTCATACTGACATACTTGTTCATTTTCTTCCAATCAGAAAAATTCATTTTTTCCATGTAGAAGATGGATGGAGATGGTAGACCCCAGGCAGTGACAACATGGACCTCCTTGCTTAAGCATAACTCCATAGAGTTCAGTTTCAGCGAGTTCATTCATCAATTCTACCACCAAGTGGTAAGTATGCTTAGTGGCAGGCATGAGCCTTGGATAAATGATGAATTTCAGAGGATCCTACATCTCTCGGATCACACAAAGACAGGCGATTGGTATTTATACCAAAATCACACTGATATCAGAGTATACGGGTGCGATTTGGCACCATATAAGCTGCCCAAATACCTGCCTGTCAGAATTTTTTCTTTGGAATATATAAGGCATATGATAAACTCTGATGATATCCATTTTGTGTCACTAAAGAAAAAGCAACAGCTCAAAATCAAAGTGCAGATTGGCTCCTTCATCTGCAACAATCGTGGCGCTAGAGAAGAAGCAGATAGGCTACTAAAGGAAATGAAGTTATTCATGAGTTTCCCATGGCATTACGATCCTTGTGGGATTATTTCCGAGATGAGAGTGAAAACCAAGAACATCCCATATGCCCATGAAGCTAGGCCTGAAGTCGAGAAATTTGCAAACTAGACAGCATGGGAACCTAACACCTTTGTTGAAGCAGAACAACAGGATCCCCCAGCCACTGTATCTCAAACAACCACACCATAGGTTCTGAAAGAAAAAAGGCCTAGGCAAGATTTATCTCCACCTGTCATTGAGGTATCGTCAGAAGAATTCAAGTTGCATACCAAGAGGTCTAAAACCATTTTAGCTCCTGGCCTAACTGGGGAAAAAGAAGCCCCGTCTACTACAGTGATCAAGGTTGATAGACCACCCCTCGGTGCAAGCCTCGAGCATGTCATTACCTCAGTATTGTCGACAAAATCTACAAATTTTCCATTGACCACCCAGCCAGGCAAGGTAGGACCGAAGCTGAGTATCTTTGAAAATTATGAGCTGATCAAGAAAATAAACCAGACCCTGACCAACAACACTTGCACCCAGTTCTAGAAGCAGACATCGACTGCACAACATAGGTTGTTATCGGCATTCGACACCGAGAAGGGAAGAATACATATGGAATTCCTCCAGGCACAGGTTCCAGATCCAAAGGTGATCACTGATTACAAGAGGGCCACCTTCAAATTCCAGACGAAGGATGTGCATCTGACTGATCAGATGGATCTGCACAAGCAGATAGGGGAAATGGTCTTTTCTATGCGTGTGCATGCTTCCACTACTGCGTCCAAATTGCAAGTGTCCCTAAACAACATTCAAACACAACTGAAGTTAGAGAAGATATCATCCTTTGCCAAGGACAATAGGATCAAAACATTGGAGGAACTGGTCCTCAAGATCAGTTACGATCCTTCGAATGTGAAAGCAACTATGGAGATGATTAAGAAGAAAAATGCTGACATAGCCTCCTTAAGAAAGCAACTGAAATTTTCGCCAACAGAAGATTCACAGGCGAAGGAGATAGTAGAGAAAGAAGGAGAAAAAGATGAAATGGTCAAACTACTCATGGAGCAGAATGCACAACTTAAGGAAATGGAAGCTGAGATGGAGAAGCTGGTAAAAGAGAAAGAACAAATGAAGCCAATGGAATTCATTCCATTGAGCGCCATTCTAGTTTTGGGAGTGAGCACAACATCAGTGATAGAAGTCCCATCTGCGACTCCATTGACATCTATGGAGAAGACAACTGACCTAGCTAAGTCTATGGAAAAGATGAACCTACAAGAAACAGAGATCAGCAGGCTCAAAAAGGAGATTGAGAACCTTCAGGAACTCAAATCTTCCTTTCAGATCAACCTCTCCAAGGAAAAGCAGGTGATAGATCATCTCAAACAAGAGTTACAATAGCTCCAGAAGAAAACAGTGGCAGGAAAAACTTTGGCAGAGGTTAAATAAAGTGTATGGACAAACATCACCAAGTCCATGAACGAGATATGGCCCATGATACAGATCATTCTTGAGCAGAACGAATTAGTGCAGAGAAGCAAACAGGCCATTGAGAAGATCATATCAGAATTGGGAGAGATGCCAACACAGGCGAACGAGATCATCAAGTTCCTAAATTCTAAGACCAGGGAAGAGCTAGAATAGTTGAAAATTGAAGACATAACAGAGACCATCCTTGAAGTCAAAAGATTTTTGACCAAGAGAGGATTAATGCTTCAGCTGGAAGAAAAGGTTCAGGCCATGGACCTAGGGGTACAAAGATTCTTTAGTAATATTGAGGCTCTATAGAAGAAAGGTCTTCCTGGTCTGAAGGTAATCAATGATAAATTGATGACACTCCCAGACTACAAGAAGAGACTGGACGATGTGGCTAAGGACAGTTCAAAGTTTGCAGGAATTCAAGGCAGCATCACTGGCAAGGCGTTTCTAGATGCACTTTAGTGGGACATCAGTATTCAACATGAGATTCAATACATGTTCGTCACCAAACCTACCTTCGCCAGGTACACAGAAATGGATGAAGTGTATCAAAGGCTACTCAAAGTCAATGTGCCCAGTCATCTTCGATGGGAGGAACTCTATGATCTGATCGAGTAGCAGATGAGCTGTCCCAGTCTAGTCATTTGTCCAGTCAGATGAGGTCGTACAGAGGCTTCATCAACGGCCCACCCAGAAATCAACATGCAGTTACACCACATCATCAAGCAGTTCCTAGATTTATGAAGTTTGTTAAGTTAGTTAGGATAAAAATAGATTTAGCACGTCCTGCGCATTAACAATAGGATCATTTGTAATTTTGAGTTATAAATACTTCATCTTTCGAAGTATTGAGGGTTGTTGATCTTCACACCCTACAAGCTATCAGATTGTAATATTTTTTGAACAGATCTTCTATTAATACAAAGAGGCACTTTTACAGGATTCTTGCATGTATTCACTGGTGATGTTGTTCTATCTAAGTTATATGTTATTCTCACTTTGTTATTATACTGTTTTCTAAATCTAATCTTTGGAAGTAACGAAAGTTGCAGGATTTATCTCGTATACCCTGTTTCTGACTTGAAGGATTTTATTGTTCAATCTTCTCATTTTACAATAAAGAAATTCTTAATTGCTTCTTTGTTGTAATTGTCTTCTCATCTTTTCTGCTATTCATCATTTATGCTACTAAAGAATCTAGTGACTATATTATCTCACCCTGTGAAAGGCTCCTTTATTTTTTATGGTTTGGATTTCATCTTTATGATACAGACCTCATAGCCCAATGGATGTGTAAACTATCTCAACCAACTCAACAAATACTACGACAAAAAATCAACTTGACTATTTATCTAGCCTAATATTTAAAAATTCAAAACCTATCTAAATCATATAGAGAGATCCCTCTCTGAAGCTGGAAGGGATAGATCCTAGCTTCAAAAGTGGTTGGATAAAGTTACCTCTTATAGATTTCTTCTTCCTAACAACCTCTTGGAAATTTACAGATCGCTAACACGTAGCTTGTACACAAACTTCGTCTAGACTAGTAGGATTAAACATGAGGATAGTATGTTTAAGGTAATTGTGCAAACCACCTATATATTTCAACAAAGTATCTTGACTTTGTAAGTCTACCCCTAATAAGAGTGCTCTTCTCCTAAATTCTTGGGTATAGTCTTGTACATTCTGTCCCTTAAGCTATCTAAAGTTTTTCCAATTCATTATAGCCTTTTGTAGATGAGCTAATGGATAAAATTGCTTCTTGATTACAGTAATAAATTTATTCCATGATAAAGTAATCTTACCATGTTTTTTAATTTCATCCTTGGTCTTGTCTTCCCACCATACCAATTCTACTCCATCCATTCTTAGTGAGGCTAGTTGTATCTTGGTTTCGTCATCATGAAGGTTTTGAATCCTTAAATAAAATTGCAATTGTCTGATCCAATTGTCAAGTTTCTTTGTATTGAATTCACCATTAAACATAGGCAATTCAAATTTGACATCAAGCTTTAAAAAAAGATTTTTACCAGTGGTTTTCAACTTATGAGATTGATTTACCGAAGTTGAGGAAGACGATGTAGAGGAAGAGGAAGAATATGGAGATGGTGGATCACCATTTCCTCCATGTCCTTTCTTTGACTTATCATCACTCTTCTTTCCTCCTGTGGAACCCTCTCCTTCTTTCTGGTTTTTAGACCCTTCTCTAGAAATCCTATCATTTCGTTCTTGGTAGAGGATCCTTACCATCACAATCATATCCAATAAAGCTTTTCGGAATACCCATTCTTCTTCCTTGGGATCCATCTCTTCAGGAGTTTCTCCTTCTCTTGAAGACATGCTTGAAGCTGCTTCTAGGGCTCTTGGAGGTGGCTCTCTGACCCTTCTTGGATCTGAATTAGTTTGTGCAATAAGAAAGTTTGCTTCACCTCTCTTGAGTTTTAGCCTAGTAAGCATGAAAACTTGCAAACAATTAAATTAATCTTTGCACAAAACCAATACTGAGTAAAAAATCTAGCTTCTAGAGCTCTAAACTTGAGCTCTGATACCATTTCATCTGAAAATGAAAGTATTTGTCTTTGTTGTTCAAAGTATTCATTTCCATTAAATTAAGTCTGAAAAGTGTTTTTGATCACTGTTTATGAAATTTTTGTATGAGGGAGTATTGTTTTAATTTATTGTTTAACAATCTTTAATCTGAATAACACAACAAAATAACTTCACCATAAACACACAACAACATGATGAGGCAGTTCACCCCTCCTGGGCTACATCTGTTGGGTCCAAGGCTCCCAATAGGCATGTCCTTGATATATTATGATGCTCAAAATGGTATTACAATGAGAAAAAGGCCTAAACAGACCAAACCAGCTATGAAAATGAATTCAGAACACAGAAAGAAGCTAAAAATGACTCTGTTTTCACCTAAAATTAAGGGTGGTCCAATGCAGCTCATTTCCCTCAAGGCCCTGATGACTCCTAAAGATTCTCTGAAGTAAAAATGGCTAAAAGACACCTCTATTGGCTCTGTAACTTGTTCCGGTCACTCTAGAATGCTTAGAATACCTGAAAACCACCAAAATTTCGTTCAAAAAGGTTTTGTCAAGAAGAAGTTATGACCAAAAAACGTTTTGTCCCTTTTTCCCAAAAAAACTCCACCAAATCTGGAGTAGCAGGAGTTAGGCCCACTAACAATGGCACTGGGAGCCTAAAAGGTGGACTCTGCCCAAAAATATCAGAACCGTTTTGGTTTTAGCATTAAATGTTATTGGTTGTGTCACATGGACCAACTAAAACCACCGCCATTGGAGTTGTTTGAGCCAACAGCAAGCAAAACCATGGCATTTAATGGTTACCATAACTCCCACTAAGACATGTTACCATATCTGAGTTTAACTGCCTTCCCAAAAGCGTCGGTGGAAATAGCCCAAGGTTCTGGGCGAATGGTTCCATGTAAAGGGGGGCTGGCCCTCTTTCTTCCCCAACCAAAACAACTTTCAAGTTTAAATAAAGGTTTTGGCTCATATGGTTAAGAACTGCCATGAGCGGCGGTTAGGCCACCTGATCGACCCACAGTAGAATCCTGCCAACTTGCTCAAATTTTTCCATTCAAAATCTTCACCAGCCTGGGGCCACATGGTGGCCTCTGGGCAGGCCCCGTGGCGCCCACTGAATGGCCATAAAAATGTCCAGTCAAACCAATATCCAATTCAAAAATGCCAAGTGTCAAACGATGATAGGTTGTTGATGGAATATTCTATGGAATATTTTTTTTTTAATAATTTTTTTAAAAATCAAAGTTGACCCTGGTCAAGCTGGACTTAAAGGAAATTGTGAATTTCAAACTGGAATAATTTTCACATACAATGTCGGATTTGAGTGGAGTTTGTGGTGCCAGGAATGTATTGATGAGGTCTATCCAGTCGTTCTAGTTTCAACCAATTCTAATAAGTTCCAATTTTGAGCATTTTTTCCACTTAGGACATGATCACCTAATCACTTGGGCTAAGCACTGTCGGAACAATGCATGGACTCAAGCTCTCCCGAATCAATCCTTTGTCCAATAAGTCTTGGACCTGTCTCTTAACTTCTTCATTCTTCTGTGGTGTCAACCTATTAGCTACCTTGTTCAGAAAACTGACTCTATGTAAAAGATTGATATGATGGCTTATACTCCTGATAGGTGGAAACGAACAAGGTAGTTCATACACTACTATATCAACAAATTATTCCAACAACTCTTGGATTTATTCCGATAAATCATATATCCTAGTGTTGTTCAGAAACATTTTGGGCTTCCTAACCACAATGCATTCCGTGTCTTCCTTCTTCTTGACTTCCCTAAGAAGTTCCTTCTCACTCATGAAAAGTACAGTGTTGCTCATCTCTGTTTTCACCTCTATATTCTTAATCGACAACAACATGTGTGTCCTACCACTTTTCTCCAAAGTGTACATGTTATTTATCCCATCATGCACCACATTTTTGTCATATTGCCATGGTCTACCCAACAATAGATGACAAACATCCATGGGAATGGCATCACATAGTATCTCATCTTTATATCCTCCTATTTTAAATTCAACTAAACACTGTTCAATGACATTTACCTGATATCCTTTTTGTAGCCACAAAACTTTGTATGGGCTTGGATGTGCAACAATCTCCAGCTCCAATTTTTCTACCATTTCTATAGATACAAGATTATCTGTGCTACCGCTGTCTACTATGACCTTACATACCCTGTCTTTGGTTTTGCAAGCAGTCTAAAATAGACTGTTTCTTTGGGCTGGGTTCTCTGGATCCTTTTCTAGTTTCAAGAGAACTTTCCTCATCATCAAAGATCTTAGACCCTCAACATCCTCTGCCTCAATATCCCGTCCTTGAGCCTCAGCAATGTGATTTTCACCACCATCTTTCTTCCTATCTGGAAACTCATAGTATTTATGTCTGATTTTTCCACAGACAAATCATTTCACTTCACCTCCTTTGCCTCTTCCTCTGGCTCGAGGAAAATTATTTCTACCAGCATACTACCTTCCATGTGAGCTTCTTCCTCTCTCAGGTTGAGTTTGAGGTTTCTTCCCCTCTTCTTTAGGTTTCTGAGCTCTGTCCTGGGCAATCATCTTGCATCTACTTTGACTTCTTCCTTGACCTCTTTGACCTTGCTTTTGGCTCAGCTTCTCTTCAGCTTTCAGAGCCATCTGATAAGCATCTTCTACGGTTCATATGGTCATAATGCTCATCTCATCCTGAATGTCATAACGTAGACCATTCATATACCTGGCAACTTTCTCATCATCTTTTTCTCGATGACTTGCTCTGATGTTTATCATATAGAACTCTTCAGTGTATTCTTTCACTGACATTAGCTTCTGTCTCAAATTTTGTATCCTCCGAAACAGATTTATTTGATAATCTCTAGGTATAAACTTGGCTTTCATTTTTTCAACCATTCTATCCCAACTTTCGATTTTCTGCTTTCCCTTACAATGTTTATCATCCTGCAGTTCATCCCACCACAATGTTGCATGCCCTTTAAGTCTAGTAATGACATGTTTGACTTTCTTATCTTCCTCAGCATCCTCATAGTCAAAGTATTTTTCTAGAGCTCTAATCTAGTCTAGGAGCTCTTCAACATCCAAGTTGCCTTCGTACATTGGAATGTCCATTTTTTCCCTAGAACTTATCCTAGCAACAACCTTGAATAATCATTCTTCTGCAGCATCTTCGACTGCAACTTCTTCGTTTTCAACTTCATTTTCACTTTCATCTTCACTGATATTCCCAGCGTTAACTATGCACCTCTGTACTGTCTCCATAGCATCAAGCCTGACACATAATTCACACATTTCTCTTTCCACTGCTGGATCAGGCATTTCCCTTTCTCTTCTTCTCGGTGGCATGGCTGTAAAATTCATCTTTTCTCTCTGCTACAAAAAGAAAATAACTTGTTCTGGGATCTTATACCACAACTGGTGCAGACCTCTTGCCCTTAGGCTGAGATCCACACAGGATCTTCTATAAACCTCGACAATGGTTAATTAAACTCCTTTCCTAAGCCCACAAAGGATTTTGGGTCTCACAAGTTAGGGCTCTTCGAATACTATGCCTTGGCCCTTGGCAATAGCCAAAAAGCGAAATGAAAATGGGCTAAGGTGTAAGCCCCTCTCTTCAGCCCCTTTTCCTATAGGACCACAGCCAAGCCTTATGCAAGAAACTTTGACAACTCACAACTACACAAGTCATAGCACCAAATTATCATGCCCTTCCCTTACGAATCCCTAAAACACGATCCGTCAATGAAGGTTGAATCTAACCAAAGAGACGGGTGCACACCACCTGTCACTTCTTCTTTACTCTACTTATAGGGTGAGTTCTTGGCACCTGTCGACATGGATTTTTCGAATTTTGTGACTCAAGCAGGAAACCAACAGCTGTTCCTCTTCGTCTATGGATCCCCGACTCTGAAATCATACCTTTGGTGAGATCGATGGTTGTGTGCCTCCCTCGATCCAATGGTCCTAGCTGTATCAGGATTTCTCCAATCAAAAATCTACAACACTTGACCCAAACCACTGGTCACTCGATTCTGTAAATTCCGATACACGAATTCACATACGAGATCAATGGTCCTTGTTAATCCAGATATGACGGTCATTACTCCTCATGAGATTATGGGTTTCGAAAAGACGCTCAGTCCTAATCTCTTCATTGTTCTAAGAGATCCAATGGTTCATGGGATTTCGGTAGTTCCTCCTGAAGAGATTCAATCATCTGATTCAACTTCTCAAGGACTTTTGGCCAAATGACTTGGCATCCTTCTTCTTGAACTTAACTCCTATGAAACAATTCAACCTCCATCTCCCTTTGGAACAATTGAAAGGTTCTAACCCTCCTAAGCTTACACTTGCAAACTCAAGGCCTCCAAAAGGGTCCCTGCACGCACTCCTTGCAACAACTTTCAAATAACCTTTGGTCATTTTGGGTCTTTGACTCTGTGCACTCCTTGCAACAACAGCCTCTCAATTTCTCTCTTGGATTGGTAAAATCCAAGACTCCATCTAGCCAGTGCACACCTTGCACATCTCTATGCTCTGCTAGCACTCTTTGCCTGTAAAGACACAATTTGAATCTCCTCTGAGGGTTCTAAGATGAAACACAGAATCTGGTCGGCACACTCCTTGCAGACCCTCCACTACACTCTTTGCAAGAGTTCTTAGAAAGAGAAACAACTGAAACTCATTCTCCCCTTATCCAGAATTCAAACATTTAACATAGAATTCTAGAGCATACACACACACATTGGTATTGAAATAGAATGCACACAGAGAATGAAAACAAGCCTACAACATACCATTTAACAGGTGGTTCCAATAACCATAACAAACACATAGATTGGAATCACAACTTTCTTCTATTAATTCCAGTGCTCCTGTACATGACGAATAACAACTAAAATGCATAAAATTCTCTATCCTCCTATATTCTTCTCCACATCTCTACAGCTAATGAATTCTGAATTATGTTACAATGATACAAGGGTTGAGGGTGTCTATCATCCGTTTTCCCTCCTACCTCCTACGCTCCTAGAACTGTCTAATCTATTAAACTAAATATACTTACTTGCATTCATTATGCACGAATGCCTCTACATTCAACAAATGAGAGCAATTCTCAAGATCTGTTTACAATCTCCAAAACACAAAGGTAAGTACGCTTCCCTAGCTATTACATTAATGTCCATTCATTAATCTTCAAAACACTTCAAAATGTGTGATGGTGTCTTTCCAACTGTCTCCTTTGGTTAGGTGCATGCCTTTGGCTTTATACGATGCTCCTGCATCAAAAGGGGTGTGTCGGTATTAGGGCAAGGGATCATAAAAGGTGGTCTAGTTGTGATTGGGGTGGCTTCGGAGGTAGTGGGAGTAGGGTCAGAGGGTGTGTTTTATTGACAATTGCACGTTTGTAGAAGGACTTCCTCCTCGCTAGTGAGGAGGATAGTGTGATCGGTAGGAGTACCCTGGTTTGGATACTGACCCATCTGTGGTGGGGTTGGATTCATCTCATGTTGGGTTTTCATCACCCCTTGGTGTGGAATAGGTTTTTGTAGTACGACGGGGGGTGGTTGCTGTAAATATTGTTGTGGGGCCTGCTGGGGGGTAGGTGGTGCGGGGGTATGTGGTCTACTTCCATACTCTTTCATCCATTTGAATTCAACTATTTGAGGGAAATGGTGAGTATAATGACCATACTCACAACAAATGGCACAAGGAAAGTTTGTCCAAAGATTGTTGGTGTTCTTCCCTTGGAATTTGTTGTTATTTCCCCTTGGGGGTTCTAGTTCCCTTGGTTCTGGTTTCCCCCGACAGGTCGATTTTGCTGGGGTTGGTTTTGGTTTCCTCTTGGTCTAGGATTATTATTTTTTTGGTTTTTTCCTTTCTTTCTAGCATTGTTTGACTAATGGGTCGGATTAGCCGTATTTAACTATTCAAAATTTTGATATTGCTAAATGGGAGAGTGTTGAACAAAATTAATCCCAGCATGTGGTTATCCTTGTGGAGAAACAATGGGTTGGCGAGGACCAGGAAATGGAAAGTACGACTTATTCTATGGTAATGATCCGTAGGGTGCATAGGAAGGAGTGGCACTTTCACTAGTGCTTAGGGTGTAAGAAGAGGTATAGGGGGTACCATAACTTGGTTGGGCCACTAGGCATACTGTGGATTCCGGTGGGGGTCCACTAATGGGTGGAGGAAAGGTCATGGGGTATGGTTGTTGATAAGTGGGAGGAGGATAATAAGGGGTTCCGCCATATGCCAGTGGATATTGAGGTGTTCCATACATAGGTGGTTGTTGGGGGTGTGAATTGTGGTGTGTAGTGGTACCAATAAATCCATCAGTTGAGTGAGACATCCCAGGTTTGTCTTGGCCAAATGGCACAGGTCTTGGGGCATCAGGTAGTACAGTATATAAATATCCTGACTATGAATAAATGAGTTTGAACTATTGGGCTTTGCTGATGGATTCTTATTCCTATTTGGGGAAGGTGGCAGCCACATCTTTGGCAAGGAGGGAAACAAGTGATTTGAGAAACCAATTAAGGAATTGTTGTTTAGTGGCTTCGACTTTTCATAGACTACATCGCCGACGCCATTCATGGATGTGGTCTACGATGTGTGTAGTGGAGGTTTGTTTGAAATCTGAGAGTATTCCGAGACCATTTTCATGATGAATTGGGAGTTGAAATAAGGTAAAAAATGTTTTGGCAAAATATTCAAAGGTCGTATGGGACCCCAGTTTTTATTCTACATACCACTTGGCTGATGGGCCAGTGAGTGTGCATTGAAATAACCTCAATCAGACATATTCATAAATGATGTTGTTTGAAGAGCACCATAAGTGGAAGGTCATGATATGGTTGGTTGGGTCATCTCCTTCTTTTCCTTCAAACTTGGGAATGTCTAAAGAGAGTTTGGTAGGAATGGCAGGCCATGTGGGGTCATGCAATATAGAATCATTGGTGAGCATAGTCAGATCCAGTATGTTGAGGGAAGCCAATTATGGCATCTGGGATTATGGTGGAAGATTAGGTCCAGCCATGGTGGGAATGTTTTATGTTCCTGACCCCAAAAGAGGGTTTGTTCCAGCCATTGTGTGAGTGATGTGTGCCCCTAACCCGTGAGGGGGGCTAGGTGGGGTTGTGCTTCCTCTTTGGGAAGAAGTGCTCCCCCTACATCCTTGTACATGAAATTGGGTGGATGGTTGATCCTGGGAAGTGGACCCAAGTAAAGTGGAACCGAGCAAAGTGGATCCTAAGATAATATCACTCACAGGAGTCTAAGAAGGTGGAGTTGATGAGTTGGAAAGACTAGGAACTCCCCTTAGAATGGGAGGGAGATTTAGCAAGCATCTGGAATGATGAGGATTCTCTGGGTCCCCTATGATGTCTGACTAGAAAAGTGGATGTGAGCGAATGGTGATGAGAGAAAATAAATGAGCAAGAGCATTTATAATTTTTGGACCTTCACAATATAATTCACAATCGCATGTAATCACAAGAGAATCATACATAAATCAATTGATACCGAAGCATATATGTGGTTAGGTGGTTTTTGTCTGCATGGGAGAACAAAGAAAAACAAATTCTCGTGTCCTAAAAGACGTAATGTACTTCCTCTCAAATAGCACTGGACCTTCCAATAGCTCTCAACAATGGGGTCTGAAGTCACCAAAAGAGGAACTAGTGAAGGATGAAGTAATCAGTTATAATGAGGGGTAGAGGGTGCATATCCCAAAAGAGCTGGCGATATTTCCCAATAGACACACAAAATTCGATCAAGGTGCAATTACATCCCACAATTGCCACCTGGGTAGATGTCCTAAAATTTGGTCACTAGGTACCTCAGTCAAAGTGCAACATTTAGATTTTCGGTCTAAGAAATGGGTCACGGGCTGGATCCCATCTAAGACGTGGGTGCTTCAAGGGGGGACACACAAAACAACTAGACCTCAGCCTTTGACCCTTCATGGGTATCTCCCTACCTTATGGTGTTAGGAACACTTGACTTGGAGGATTTTAAAGTTCCCTATTTGACAACTTCTATTGTTTGAAGATGTAAGAACCAAATAACGGGGATTTATTTGGATGCCTATCCTCGAGATCCTACCTAGACTAAAAAATTTATTTTGGCACCTCCTGTAGAGGAAACTTAGTGAGATTTTAGAAAAAAATTTAGATGTGGTTGTTTGAGAGATTGGGGGTGTGAGCCAATCTCATTGAAATTAAGTGGGAGTGGATAGTTTCGTTAAGAAAAGGGTGGGGCATTTCGGAATCCCTTTGGAGGGAACTTATTTCAACCTCCACATTTCGAGATGAAAACTATGTGAGTGAGTAGTGACTTTGTGTGTGAATAAGTGAAAGTGTGCCAAATTTTTAATAAATTAGGTGTCACCTTGCTGCATGTGGACTTCGTGTTGTCCTTACAAGTCTTGATTATCTAATTAACTAAATTCCATTGGTACAACCTTGCATATTTTTGAAGTCCCTAGGAAACTAGCATGTGGACATCTGGGTCCTTACTAATCCTTTAACTCCCTAGTGTGATTTAATCTAAAAAAACTTCAAAACTATCCTAGATTGTGCACATGTGGGTATGTATGGGCCCGTTACAAAACCTTTAAAATTCCCTAGTGATTTAATCTAAGAAAGTAAATTTCAACACTATCTTATCTTTGTATCATGTGGGCATGTATGGGCCCTTAAAATCTTAATATGTGTTTGAAAAATGAACTAACGGGAGTCTCTAGGGGGGATGTTGTCCTCTCCTAAAGATTTTGTCTTTTTAAGGGGGATGAAATTTTCCCTCAATCTCTTTCTGATTCTCAATATCGCTTTGGGGTGCAAGAGAAGAGCATACTCAATTATTGATATCCAATTTTTTGTCCCAATGCAAGTTTTATATGTGATATAGAATGATTCCAACTTAAACTTTAATCAAAGCGAGCCATCCATGTGGAAAAATGAAAGCAAAAAGAGGAAAAATAATGATTTTAACCCCCTAAGTGCCTATGTTTTGACTATCCCTTCATGTGGAGAGGGAATCTAAGTGTGGTGCATATTACAATTTGCATAGAATCAAACTTAAGAAAGCTTGCGCCCTCCAAAAATAAAAAAAACCCTTACAATGTGTGAATTTCTGAGCAGATGCATGGGTCACAGACTATACATAGGCACATGTGGCACCAATGCACGATTAAAAAATGACCCTTTGGTGTAGGTGCGCAGAATGCACTGAGAAGAATAGTGGGTTGAGTGCACATGCACTGAAGATGCACCTGTGGGTCAAAAAAAATGCACACTTCTATTACACGTCCGTGAAGAAAGTTTTGGATAAAATTCTCTTAGCTCAGCTTTGAATTTGTATTTTTTTAGGTCGGCTTGGGCCGGTTATGGTTCCTGAAAGTTAAATAAACAAAACGAAGAGCTAAAATAACCCAAATGGGGGAGGAAATTGATATCTTTCCCCAGTGGAGTCGCCAATCTGTTGCACCCCTTTTGTCACCTAAATGAGAAAATCAAGGATTCTTACAAGCCCAATTGGGTTAGCTAGGAAAGAAAACAGTGAAAGAAAGAGTTAGAAAGATCAGGCATAAAAGGTAAATAAAGAACTAATCTAATAACAATAAAAGAAACTAAACTAGAGTGCATACGGACATTAAAATAAAAAATAAACAACATTCATGCCATCAATGGATAGGATTGTATTAGTGGGAAAACACCAAAGAGAAAGGGAGATATATGGGTCCGCTCTTCCTCCAAGAGAGGGCTCTTGGACCCCTAAATATTGAGCTCTTCTTACAAGTATCAAACTAGAAATGAAATGGTGAAGAGAATCCAAAGCACATTCACTCAAGAGGTGATATGAATGGATAAATGAAATGGTGCTTGTATACTCTTGATGAGAAAAGAGGATTCTCCAAGAGAATATAAGCAACATAAAAATACAAATGAATTCCCTTAGAAATATGGTGCACCCATGGCTTCCTTTTATATCATAGCTTTGAGGAATTATGCAACCAGTTCTTAATGTCAACAAGGGGCCCTTTAGGGCACCGTTAGGTCTTTGACTAGCCCCCCAGTCAGATTCAACTGGGATTTGGGTGTCAAATCAACTTGGAAGCTGAACCAGAAGTGGGTGGAAGGCCGACCAATATCACAAATGAGTCGTTCTAAAGGGTGCATGGTTTTTTGCGTCCACAGTCGCGCATCATGCACATGTGCATGTTTCTTGCATTTCTGGATGGTGCATGTGAGTGCACTCCCTATGTAGTCTTAGAGCATGGTGATTTTATAACTGGTTTTATATTTTTGGACCTTTTGGAAATGCATTTTTGGTCCATGAGTGAACTAATGGGTGTTTTGAACATGATGGATTCCTGTAACCATTTGCGAATGAAATTCTGGTGATAACAGATGGAAATGAAGAATTATGACAATGAGGCATCCATTATATTGAATGTTGATGAAAATATGGATGATCTCAAATATTATGTGGGGACATCAAACATCCTTAAGTATGGAAACCCTCCCATAACTTCAAGGAAAATGTCTATTCTAACCATGTCAAATTTTAATGCATACGGGCACATATTGTAAACATTTCAATGTTGGCCCACTCACTGCTCACTGTGCAGGGTTGGTGGAAGAAATTTTTGATGGGTGCATTTAAAGTTCTCACCTGGGGAGCCTACTTGTTTAGCCTTATCACAATGGATTTGCATGTCACTCTACCCATTTGTCAAACTTTTTAGTTGAAAAGTATGTTGTTATTTTTTACTTTTGAAATAATCTAAAGAACAAAAGAACAAAGTGGGTGACCCAAAAAACAAAGTAGTGGTCTTCTAAAAAAAATATAACTCATATACTATCCTAGGTAAACTATCACCAATAACGACCATTTATATATCAATATCCTAAAGATGAGGTTGAACAATCACTTGTCATTATTGAATAATTGGTATAACACAACAGGGTCAAAAAATACACACAACTCTTAACATAAACAAATTAGAAAAATATGGCATACTCATGATGGTACAAAATCATCAAATCATTCCAATGGAACCAATTCTGAATTATTGGACTCTAAATATTCTTGACCTCACAACTATGTACATTCGATAGATATATTTGGAAAGCAAGTCTTAAATATTGGTTATCCAACCATTAGAAAAAAGAGAGATTATGCGTATATGTTAAAAACCTATACACATTCCAAGATAAAATGGATACACTTGGACAAAAGATGGGCATTATACTTAATTTGAGGCTTAAAAGAATGGTCCATGTGACATTGCTAAAAAATTCTATAATCATCCACGCTACAAGCTAATGTAGTCCCTTAAGTCATTATATCAGCCCAATTAATATTTCTAATGTCCTTCCACCTCCAATGGATCTTCCAACTAAGTTTGTAATCAATTTTTATTTCGGAGAAGGCCAAAATAAAGAGTTTTACAAGAGGTTATTTAGGGGTTTCTAAGCACGAGCAAAGGGAAGATTTGGAGAAGTTTTTTTGCTACAGAAAAAGAAGTAACATCCTTTCAAGATATTCATATTTAGAGAGGTGAAATCCTAGTGATTTCAATATGGTATCTTCCTTTGGATCTTTGCTAGAAACCATTGCCACATTTGAATAAAAGGTATTAAATCTAAATATAATTTTCAAGAACTTAGAGTTTGTCTTATCTATAGATTCTCCTAATTATAATTTACAAATATTTAGTTTTTCTATGTGTAAATTTTTAAGCCCATACATATCACAATCACACTTCAAAACCTATTATCATTGAGTATTCCAGCAACAGTACCAAGCACCTCATATGTTTTGACCAAACTAAAATATTAGCCGAAACTGAACACTATATGACTAGGATCATTAGAGAAGCTATTGAAATTGAGAAGTTATTTTCTTTTTACATTTTTACTCCCTATTTAACCTTCCTCACTCTCTTTCCTTCATTCAACTTTATTCATTTGTAGCCTCTTTTTTTCGTTCTCCTATTGATTCCTCTATGGTTTGTTGGTTGCTTTCTACACTTGATGCCATTTCCTTGTTTCTTTTCTTCCTCTTCTCCTTTTTCCTTTACTTATATTTGTGGACAAAATTATACATTTTTTTATAGTTAACTTTATTTATTTTTACTTTAATTATTTTGCATTGATCCCTTTGAATTAAAATTATTATTAACCATTTATAACCTTAATTATAGTATCATTATTATTGTCTTACTATTATTTTTATCTCTTCATATTGTACCTATAAGGTTTAGAGGTATGCAACATGTATGAGTGCAATGTCTTGCTAACACATAATCAAAATCAATCAAAATCAAAACATTGTTAATTATTCCTATTTCATTTTAAAACTAATGGCCAAATACAAACTTGATTAGCATTCCTTGAACAAAAATAGATTCATTACTTTCATAAACTACAAAAAATTTAATCTTAATAAACAAGATATGTTGAGAGGTTTCTTGAGCATAATCTATTCTCTAACTTAAATATTGTCATGAATACATCTTTTGATACATCGGTAATTATGCATCTTCAACTGTTATAAGAGTGATTAGTTTAAAATAGCAAATCTTTAGTGATAATTTAATAAGATGTCATGGAAAAAAAAGATGTCACCTACTAAAATTGAAAGGAATTGTCTTAGGAATGCTTTAAAGAAAACTTGTTAATACATTCTAAAATGGTCCTTGTCAATAATCCCCATGACCACACTTTTTAAAAAAATCATATTTGGTGTACAAAACCTCCTAATGGCGCTCGTATTTGAAGCACAAACCAAATATCCCCTCTAAATGGTTTCTGTTGTGATTCAAGGACTCATTCATGGATCATGAGCCTTAAAAGATTCATTTAGGTACTAATACCCTTTATTTTCTCCCATGACCATGGTTATGGTCTTGAGATACATCCCTTATTCCTAAAAATTTCTAAGGATTCTAATATATCATTCATAGGATAAAGATTCTATCTAGAGCGTTTATGTGATGGTTTGAGGTTTCATTAATGAATTATGATCCTATAATATTAGCTTAGGTACTATGGCTCTTATTTTTCTATGTCAATGATGATCAAGGCCATGAGACCCATGCCAGGTAAAAAAAATCTCTCAATAATGTCCATATCGCAGAATGAGGCCAATGATTTTGGTTTGTGTGCTGGTTTAAGGACTAGTTCAAGGATCGGTGCCCTATAAGATTCATTTTGGGCCGATAGCCCAAGACCCATCCCTTATGTTCAAAGAACCATCCATGATGAATAATACCCCTCAACCTAATACTTATGTGATATGGATCATAGGAGAAAAATGTCCTCTAGTTACTCCTAGATGTTAGGGGGTAACAAGCTAGAAACACTAATGCTGGAAAATACAAAGGGAAGTATGGAAGGAAATCACTTGTAATTCATTGTTGTAGGTGTTGGAGGTTAGTTGGGTTGAATAAAATATGTTGAAGCTACTTGCGATGA
>JASDQU010099437.1:0-16759 GCA_032191745.1 Picea mariana
TTAGGGTGCAGTCATTCCGGATAGACGTTTGGCCTTGCATGCAGGGGTTTCCTATCAGATCCGGCCAAACTCTTCCAACCCATTTCATTATTGGACGAGACGATTGTTTTGAGCTACATAGCAGTAGATTCTGATGGTGGAATCCATTGGGGCACATTCAGTACCCAAGTAGGGGTGCAAACCCCCCAGGGGTTCAGATTTAGTGTTGTAGAGGTTCGTTCTGAGTTCCGTCAGACATTATTTCCAGTGCAGAGGCCAGGGCACATTGATTGGAGCAGTTTCAAGTTTATTCTGATGGTGGAGTTTTGAGATCGATTTTTCCAGCTGATAGCAGTCACCGTGCTCATCTGGGATCGTTCATTTTGGTCTATCTATCCGTACATGCAGCAGATCTGCTGTCTTCTTGCGGTCACGGGTATTTATTTTATTATTTGATTGTATTCCAGTACAGATCCATGAGATTTGACTGACGTCTAGTCTCTATATTCCAGTAGGCGATTTGTATTCCCATGCATGCACTATTATTATTCATAATATTGAGTCGTTGACATTCTACACTATTGCATGCGTCTTTTTATGATTGTTAAACCCTCATGATGCAACATGCACTTATAATAAACGACATGCAACCATAATAACCAACATGCAAACACTATAACCNTCAACCGGATCAAGGATATTTCATCACATTCCACATGAGCTCCTCAACTTAAGGAATATCACTTTCAGCATGAACCGACATCATACATTTGTATGGTCGAGGCATGCCAACAGAGAGGATTTCCACTCGAGGATATTTTCATTCTACCTAGATGAAGAGGCTTTTGACAAAGAGGTAATGTCGTGGCCAAGAGTTAAACACAACCCGTGCAAGTCAGGGATGCACTAAATATTTCCTACCAAGCTGTTGACGAAGAAAGGTAATGAATCAGGGGTAGGATCAAGCTCAGGACCAGAGGCCCAAAAGAAGGAAGCTACATCATAGTTGGAATCTGAGGAGGAGGAGGAGACATAGCCATTGGAGTGTAAGAAAAGAACATTGTCGATCTTCCATAGCTGCCAGAGCAAGACATGTTGACAGGGAAGGATGTCAATGAGATCCATAATGTTGCATTCATTAATGAACCAGTGGTGAAGAAGTTTAGAACTGGGGTCTCGCCAAGTAAAGTTTTGAACCCCCAAACCCTTTCATCTATTGTCCCTCGCACTCTCTCAAGAGTCTGATAACCCTGGCCATCCATATTCAGGATGACCCTTAACCTGAAACCCCTCCATCCATCATCATCAATGAGCACCCTCCATCAACACTACAATCGTATTCAACACCCCCAGAAACCACTAGTCCATCCCAAACCACTGATCAAAATCCTATGTAATGCGATCCCCCAAAACAACTAGAGAGATAACTCCTAGAAAAAAACTAGGAGTTTTCTAGGCTGAGACCATACGTTTCTGGTCCAAATCCAAAAGTACCAGAGAAGAGCTTGCAGCTGACTGGTCCGAACACGGACACCTAGGACTAGTAGATTGTGCCTTTTGTACTGAAAAAGGACACCCAAATGGTGGAGGAGTTGCAAGCTCAAAGTACCCAACACATCCCCTCAAGAAACAAGGTTGAGGGTGGTCAGGGAAGCAGAATGCCAGAAGCAGATGCAAGTAAAGACAAGGAGATATATGAGGTCTAGAAGGAACTAGAGTCAACCTCTGGGCATAGAATGAAATCCATGTAGGAACATATGGAGGTAGTTCTCCAAAAACCTCAACAGTGTGTAAATTTGTTGCAACTTTGACTAGCCAAAACAAAGGTTATGACACTTCTTCCATCATTGTTGAGGTTGAGGTTGGGGCAAGACCATCCACAAAGGATTAATAATTGGAGACTCCTTCAAAACACTCAACGACCAATGGAATTCCACTACAAACTCGAGAAGCCAAGGATGCAACACCGTCTTTCGCTGACCTTGCATAGTGGCCAACAACAGAATTGGTTTAAATGATCAGAGAATCAACTAATAGACTGGAGAAGAGGCTCTAACAGGTTGAGAGGTCTGTCGAGGTCGCAAGGGAGGAAGCATTCCTTGCACAAGAATCTAGACAACAAAAGGAACATGGCAAGGTCCAGGTCGAGCACAAACTAGAAAGAGTCCAAGAAAGGCTTGTTGAATATTGGTTGAAGATTCAGAAGGTCGCACCCCAACTGTCCAAAGCCAACGATGCAGGAGACCTAGAGCATCAGATTGAACTGCTCCAAGGAGCATGGTCACAATTTTCCATTCGTGTTGAGCATATAGAAGTGAAGTTGCAAAAAAATCAACAAGAAGTAGAACAAAACCCTTGGAAGCTACAACAGAAGATTGAAAATATAGTGTTGGAAAGAAACAATGCCCAAGCGACACTACATAAGCACACAACTTAGTGCACAAATATTTTCAGGGAAGTCAATGATTGGATGGGAATCATTGCTAGATGCAATCATAACTTGGAGGATGTGCACACCAAAATCCA
Source organism: Picea mariana (assembly GCA_032191745.1). NCBI lineage: Eukaryota > Viridiplantae > Streptophyta > Pinopsida > Pinales > Pinaceae > Picea > Picea mariana. The sequence continues at coordinate 2,506 of JASDQU010099437.1, forward strand.
GGTGTTGAATGAAGAAGTTGTGGCCAATATGTATCTGTAGGAGAAAGAACAATGTTTCAACCAGATCCAACAAGTGAACAATGAATTGAATGTCCTATTTGAGTTGCAATCTGTAGCTAAGAAGTTGTGTGACTTCCAGCCTATCATTCAGATAGTTTATATGCATATGCATCATTTATATGAAACAACATATTTTGAATGGAACTCGTTGGTTGCATCCAAGCCCAAGGGATGTATTAGAGAGGCGACCCAACATTTTGTCACAAAGGCCTCACTCCTTGAAACGAACTGGCAGGATAAAGTTGGAAGATTTCAAGGAGCGAGGAAGCGGGCCTTGGAGTTGGTCCAAGAGTTGGGCCCTTCATTTGAAGAGGAAAAATAAGAGAAAGTGTAAGCATAAGAGGAAAAGGAGGAAAATGGAAAACAACAGTTCCTCCTGGAAGGTGCAAAAGAGCCGAGTACTTTCCTCGAGGGCAATTCAAGGTTTGTGGTCAGAACTTATTGGGCCCTTCATTTTTGGATAAGGAGGTTCACAAGAAATACTTAAGACCCATGTTTTTCCTATTATGAGTTGTGCAAGTGTCAGAAGAAGCTAGACAATAGAGCAAGGAGAAGCAACATAAATCAGTTGCAAAAAGGACAATGCAATGCCCGCAAAGCAAAAGCAGTTGCAATAGAACAAGAAAGTGTGCAATCCAAATCTAGAAGAAACGACTAAGATTATATATAGGGATGAATATAATTGTAAAAGGGTTGTTGTTGGTTGGTTATTGTTAAGTCATGATTGTAAAAGTGTTCAGTTCAATTCTTCCCTTGCTGTTAGGTTGATGTAATAGTTGTTTTCTACTACTAAGAAGTCATATTTTGAGTCTGTAATGTAATATGTACACCATTTTGGGAATTACAGCTATGAAAAATGAGTCCAGAGAAATGAGTCTATAACAGAGCGCTACTGTGTATCTATGAGATTGTAATTAAGGAAGATATGAAGATGATATATGAATAAGGATCCAAAATTTCCAAATATGTTGTGTCTTTCTGTGTTATACTTTTGCATTGTTTCTTTACAATACTTTTTTATAGTTCATAAGTTCCACACGATGTCTCTGTGTTTGAATGTTTTTTCGCAACACAACTAGATTCAGTTGTTTCTCATACGAGTTTAGATCTATTCTGTAGCTAGATGTCTTGCGCAAGATCAAGATGAATCTTGAAGGTTTTTTGAATCCTCCTAAGTATTTTCCTTTCCCTTTTCTATCCTTTTGTCTCAGGAGCCCTTCGGGTGTGACTTCCTCTCTTTGGAGAAGATGAAAATTCCAATGCTCTAAAATAATCGGTATCTTTGTTGGTAACCTGAGAAGGACCCTTGTCTGATCAAACTTGCACCAACATGCCCCTCCTCATTCGTTCTCCCAGAGTATCAGCCCTCTGAAGTGGCAGATCTTCCGCCATGCGTCCTATCTAAATGGAAGTCTCTGATGAAATTTTCTACTTCATGATTTGGGAGTTTTTGAAGCACCAACTTAAAATTCTCCTGACCACCTTTCCTCTATAGTTAACCATCTTTTGCCACGAATCCTCCTCACAACCAATGACTAGGATCACTTCGTGACTTCAATGACCTTTCTCTCCTATGCTCTTTCAAGGGACTCAAGGCTCATGCAGCTCACCTAGACCAAATGATTGTCAATCATTCATGCTCAGATCTGACGAATGGGATTTATTTCCTCCTCAATGCTCTCCTTCAATTTCCTGGACACTGATCTGAGTAGTCTAGATCTCCTTCTTGTAGCTGAACTGAAGGCTACTACAACTCCTCCAGACAATATTTAAATTCCTCCCAATATTGGGAAAATTTTTAAGTGTTCAAAGTTTTTGTCCCTTCAACCTTCTCCTATGAGCCCGACTACTGGGTCTCGACTTGCGCTTCTCCTTCTGAGCTTTGGCACTTTAAATTTTAGCCTCTGTACACTCCTTGTGTTGTTTCCACAAATTGAACCAATAAGGGTCCTTATCCTTTTGACACCTTATAGAGTCTCTGTGCACACTTTCACTATCTCTCTCGAGCTTTGAATTTGCTCTACCTTCTAAGGGAATCAACCCTCTACTTCCTCAAAGGATTTTTGTGCCTTCCTGGAACTTAGTGCTCATCCTCTTGAGCTTCTCGAACTTAAACGAGTTCTTCTCTTGTACACGCCTTACGTTGAATCTCCTGAGCTTGTATGTGGCTCAAACCTCAAAGTATTTCGGCCTTCTTCTCCTCTCTACTAAGAATTTTTGCACAAAGGCACTATCCCTCATGAGTTTTGTAAAGTTGAAATACTTTACCTTTGTCGCACTCCTTGTTCTTGACTGAGCCTTCAGATGGATTCATACTTTCAACACTTTATCTAAGTATTGGCCTAGTGCACTCCTTGCATAGATCCTCTCTTGAACCCTAAACTCTTTTAGGTTCACTGATGCACTCATTGCATCTGGTCAATGCACACTTGCAAATATCCTTTCCCTAGAGTGTTCAACAACCCAATTTCCTTCAATTCCCTCAAACACTTCAGAATGTGTTGTATCTGTGCACTCTTTGCACCTTCTTAAAGCATTCCTTGATGAGTCTTTCCTTCAAAGTGTTCAATAAATTTGTGGTGTCTTCTCCTTGACACTCTTCTCTTCTTAGAACCTGAAATAAAGTTCTTCTTGTGCACCCTTTGAAATCACTCAATGCCCACATGGCAGAGTCTTTCGAAGTATTCAATAACTTTAGTTGTGCTTACTATGCATAGTCTTTCCTCTAGAGTATTCAGTAACCTTGAGAATCCTCCTGATTTTGAGACTGTCCTTGTGTGCCCTCCCAACACATTCTCCTCTAAAATTGAATCATATTTCTGATACACAACCCTTGCATTGGCTCACAGAGTTCTCAACACTCTATCAGGCACTCCTTGCATATAGCCTAAAGAACCTAGAAGTAATCCAACAAACTCTTAAATAGAGAAATTATGTTCTTACCCTGCAGATGGAACTTATCTCATACATCTACAACATACATTCATAAACACACAGATAACATTCATAAAACACATGGAAACATACACATAATCGTATGTATGAAAAACTGCGCTTTGTATTAATATGAATGTATGTTTACAATGGGTGTAGGCTTGAACTGCAACTAAGTCTCAAATCTCTATTTTTCCTTTTGTTATAGTGATTTTTCATAAACTTTCAGTAGCTCTCGACTACTTTCAACAACCTCTTCTGGGAATACGTTACAATGATTTTTACAAGAGGGTCTCAACGAGCCTTTCCCTCCAACTACACTAGTGGTGTCCAATCACCATAACAACGCCTATATACTGAGGCAAATTACATTGAATGAACATAATCACTTCAGATATGAGGTGATGCTCATGATCTATACAACTCAGACCATATTAAAGTCCTTTCTATCTACTTCCTGTACAAAGGCATTGGTGCAGACCCCCAACCCTCAGGTTAAGGTCCATGTAGGATCGCTCTTTTTCTTCCCTTTGAGTCTAACTAACTCTTTGATCCCTTTTCGGGAAATCAAACACACCTACGATGGTGTCACCATAGGTCCTTATGAATTGAGCACGCGTGCACAAATTCTAAGCACCAATTCAAATTCTTCGATCCACTATGTGGTCATGTCCTTCACTATTTTGGAACTTTGGATATCGCGACTTTGTGACTCATGTTACCGAGTGTCTCGACTCTTCGACTTCCAAAACCTGAACTGTTGATTTGCCGAAATGTATGCCTCATTATCCTCCAAACTTATATCATGTTTCTCGATTTCAGGAATCTCAGAACAAATATCCTGACCTCCTATTCCCTAAAATGCCTAAATGCCGAATTCCGACACATTTCCTAGTGCTGGCCCCACAATGAAACTTCTCTCCTTTTTGGAGTTTCAGACTTTGCAATTTTGTGAATCGTGATGCTAAACTTTCGGTTCTTCAACCCACAAACTTCCAAAATGGTCAATAAATTTGACTTTGCTTGTTGACAAGTATGCCACCTATCCACTCTACTATCCTCTATCTTTAGATGCAAGTTCTTCTACCCCCTCAAACCTCCGAACTCTGAAATGAAAGTTCACGAGTAATCCGATGACCCTCATTGGCTTGGATCTAAGGCCCTATCTCTCTTGAGCTTGTACTTTGGAAATCCTCAAGTACTCTGGGGATAACTCCTATGCACACACCTTACGACACTTTTTCAAATACTCCTAGTATTTGAGCCCCTTGACTCTGCACAACTCTGCGATAGCAGTCCTTCAACAATTTCACTCAGGTTGTAACTCTGAGACTTCACTTAACTTTTGCACACCTTGCACGACTCTTGTGCTTAATTTGCACTTCTGCGGAAGATGAGAACAATGGTATCCCTCGTGAGATTTTCAGAGATGAATTCTGAACCTGTCGACGCACTCCTTGGAGATGTTTCACTGCACTCTTTGCAGGAAATATTGCTCAGATAGAGAAACAATTGAAACTCATTTCCTTACTCTCTCGGACTTCAAATACTTAACATGAAATCATACATGCATAACATAAAATAAAATGTACAACAGAAAGAGTAAAACAACCATGAGCATAATATTTAACATGCATACACAGAAAGTATTAGAACACCATGAGTCTGAATCAAAGCCTCATATATTAATCTCAAAACTTATGTACATGTGTTCTCCTATACAACTCTCTGCTTCTTCTCCTCTTATGTTCTATGCTCAATTGAAAATGTTGCTAATGTTACAAATGATACAAGATGAGGGTGTCTATAGTCAGTTTTCCCTCCTACGCTCTAAACTGTCTAATCTAGAATTTAATTCTACCTACTTACATTAAATGCCTATAACTTCCTTTACACCTTACAGATGAGAGCCGATCGCTCAAGATCTGTTTACAATATGGAAGTACACACTCTCTTAACTATTACATTAATGTTTCAAAACATTTTAAAAATGTGCGCTGGTGCTTTCCAGCTGTCTTCTGCCTTCGCGCTCACTTGCTACTGGCGACGCTTGCAATGCTCCTGCATCAGGCATCAACTCAACTCTTAACATCCTTACAACATTTAATTACATTTAAAATTTAAATTTGAGGGTAAAATAAGAGGACTGCACCTCTCCCCTCCTTGAATGTGCTTTGATGTGTTAAATAGATGGCGCACTGCTGAGGTGGAGCGATGCTCCTGCATCACCTATGATTAAAAATAAATGAAATTAGTATGTTATGAAGATGCTAGTAAGACACTAAGGAGACCCTAAGGCTGTATCAAGATGGAATTATCACACAAAATATGATTTCAAGGACATTCAAGAGAAAATAGATGTAATCTAAGGACACAAATGAGATGCCACAAAGACACTATTTCGAATGATAAAATTATTATGAGGATGCTAAAAAGATGCAAATTTAATGAAAAGGATGTGTAATAATCTATCAACAAGACATGGTTTCTTTACATGAGACATGGTGACCCCATAAACAAGACATGGTTTATATATATATATATATATAAACACACACACACACACACACACATGTATTCTAAATTAAAAATTAAACATGCAAAAATGAAATATAGACATAAATATTAAAATATTGGTAGAAACTATAATAGTTACATCGTACAACTAGTTACTACTTACTATTATTACATCAATGATGATCAATTGACAAACACATAGAAAATTTATTCGTTTGACTTCTAAAAAATGTTTTGGTTTCTTCATTTGGTTTTTAACATAAATTACTCAATTCCAAAAAGAATGAAATAACTACTCAAGAAGTAAGAGAAATTTTTTTTATGTACATATTAACTTCAATCAATATTTTTGTACTTGTGATTATGAATTGCACTTTTCATAGGGATTTCTTTTGGGATCAAAGTTAAAATATGTGGCAATTTTTCATAAATGTGGAAAATCTGATTTTGTGTCAAGCATCAAAACACAAGTTTTCCTCTAACTATGAATATGATTCAACCTTTTAGAAACATTCTAGGGAGTTAGCAAGAGGGATTGTTTCCCAATAGGTATTGTATTGAGAACTTGATCATTGTAATTAGATTTTCAGTGATTATGAATAGGGAATGAATGGTACTATCATGATTCATTTATCAACTAGAGCAATGAAGGTTTTGTGGGAGGAATTACATATAAAAATAATGTGGCATTTAATTCAATAATGAGTATTGAAAATGAAAGGATATGTGTAGGATAGGGGTTATTCATAGGATATGAAATTTATCAATATATAAAGTTTTTTGTGAATCAATGGAATTCTAAAGAGAATAGAGGAGACATCACTAAAGGTTATGGTTACTTGGGATATTTTTTGGAACTAATGTGCAATTGACAAAATCATCTAAATATGTACTACAACATGAAAAGAAGATAATAAATAAAGAAAAAACACATGACATAATTGTATAAGAATACTAAAAATAATGATGACAATTTCCATTAACTATGACAAAACAAGAAAATACTTCATTATTTTGTACTCTTCTTCATTTGAATTTTCTCTCTTTGTCTTCAATGCTAGAGTTCTTAAATAAATTCATGGGAATACTAAAGCTATATGGTTTTCCTAAGAATTCAACATAAGATATAGTTTGGGAAAAACATTAAAGTAAAGAACCACTTGATATTGATAAAGTGTTGAGTAATTTGGAATCCCTAGTATACTTGGAGTTCTTGATGTGGAGCAAAAAGAAGGATATTATATTGCACACTTTTTGATGCTAGTAAAGGTGCGAAAGGGGATCCTATGGTATGTTATATTTTGTTGTTGTGAATATTTCATGGTAGGGTTCTTTAAGTAAAGGAGAATGAGGGAATTCCCTTTAAATAAATATAGGGTTTCAACTTATGAGTATAATAAGAACATGATATTTCAAATAATCTAGGCATTTGGGTGACTATGAGAGGGGGATAATGTCATTTCTCAGAACCTAGTTATTTATAGGATGAATGGAGTGGGAGCATGACCTATATCACAATATATGGAGTATATGTGGGTGATCATATTCACATTCTCACAATATAGGCATGCGGGTCATGAGAAGAAGGAACACATGCCCATTCACAAGATGTAGAAATTTGGGTTATGAATAGAATGAGAAGATTCCCATTCTCACAATTGAGGAATCAGGGTGATGATGTCGGATAGTTGGTTGAAATTGGTGTTGTTGGATACTTGGTTTTGATTGATTTCAATAGAAGTGTTTGTCATTGATGTCAACAGATGTGATGGGAGCATTTGAATAAGTCTACAAGAATACCCATAGGTGTGGTCATGAATCCTAGATTTTTTTGAGGAATAAGGACATGGAGGACAATGTAAATGAAGGTAACACACTCATAGATGAATAGTCTTCATTATGTCATTTGCAATGGCAGGTGGAAAATCACATATTTTATCACGGTTGAGGAGTTATGAGGTCATGAAGTTAGACTCCCCAAAGATTGGTTAAGAAGCTCCTAAATAGTTATAACAAGATTATAGAATTCATTAATTAACGGTTAAAGTGGTCAGACCTTTTGTTCAAGAAAGAAGCCACCTAGAAAAGTATAAATAAACTTCAAGAAACCTCTCATTCTTACACACACAACTTTATTGAATATCTTATATGTGATCACCCTTGATATATTTGGAGAATTTGAGGTATAAAATTTGAGGAAGATAAAGAGTAAGGAGTGCAAAAGTTTCAGGATTGCAGAGGAGAGTGGGGGTTTCTGAAAAACCCTAATTTAGCTAACCCCCACATGTTAGTATATTGGGGTCCCGCAAGGCACCCCTGTTCATTGTATGACCCACGGATAATGTTATGATGCATATTTGAGGCATGTATTTGATAGCTTGTTCAAACATTGGCACAATATTGAGTCACATATTATGTGTGTGGTGTGAGTCACATTTTGGTACATGTATGACGTACATCATGTTTGAAATACATACATGTTTGAGGTACATACATTGGATTTTGTGGTACATTGTTATAGGAATATCTTAGCTATCTTGGTATATGGTTTCGTATATTTCATGGTGATGTTATTACATGATTGAGGCATGTTTTGATGAGGTTGGTACACAACTGAGGTATTCACTTGGTATATGGTGGTATATGTATGAGGAACACTCTTCGATGCTTGGTTGAGACACATGTTATTGTACAAGTTGATGTACATGGTTGATGTAGTTGGTTGATATAAATGGTATGATATAGCTTGATTTACATGGTATGGTGATGGTTTTATTATCCATGTGAGCGGATCTGGTTATATTTGGTTGATGATGATATATTAGTGACAACAAATTAGAAGTGATGGTCACAAGAACAATGACATGTTGGATTATTGGTTTATCATTAGACATAAGTTAATGTGATAGAGTGATTGTGATTGGTTGATGTGACAAAATGACAGTGACAACTTGACATGAGAGAGTGACAATGATAGGTTGATGTGACAGTGAAAGTGACAGATTGGTTGGTGTATTAGTGATAGTGGAAGTTGCAAGTTGATCGATGGTAGTGACAATTTGAGTGTACACTTATATTTAAGGGTGGAAAGAAAGGGAAAGGAACCTAGGTTGTAGCCTCCTTCTAGTTGGATCTGGAGAAAATGGGGAATTGGAGCTTATTTAAGGTTGGAACCTGTAAATTAGTGCGTCATAGCCTCCTTTCAGTTGGAGTTCAGAGAAAACAATGATTTGTATATTCCTTCAAGTTGTTTCATGTAAATCAGGGGGTTGGTTCCTCCTTCGAGTTGGTTTTGGATAATTGAGAAGCCGATTCTTCCTATGAATGTATTCTTGATATAAATATAATAAATCATTATGTGGCTTTGTCCCATTTGGGTTTCCACATAAATTATGTTGTACTGTGTATTTCTGGTTGTTTATTATGAACTGATGAATTATATTTTTTATCATGTGATGACATAATGAATTCATATGTGATAAACTATCGAATACTGGTAATAAAGTTTAAGTTTATATATACTATGGTCGAAAGTGGAAAAACGTGTTCATATTGATTCATCCCCACTAAGTATTCAAACAATTGGTATTAGAGAAGGTTCTTTAAGAAAATATTTTAACCATTAGAACGAATATCATGGATCATGCAAAAAATGGAATGTTAGTATTCATGAAGTGCACAATAAATGGAACACCAATATTTGATGGTCAGAATGGTTTGAGCTATGAGCTATGGAGAAATAGAATGAAAGTAGTTTTAGGAGAAACAAGGGTACAATGTTTGATATTCAGTTGTTACATGATACACTAGTCCAAAGAAACCACAGACTATATCCAAGAAGGAATAAAAGAGAAACAACAACATAGAAATGTATTTCATCTTAAAAGGATTTCCTTATTTTGTAAAAGACAAAGTGGGACAATGTTCATCAACCAAAGATATTTGGGATAAGCAACATATCTATACTTTAAATAATCTCATTCTATCAGAGAGACAAAGAATTATAATCATAATAAAGAATATGTTGAAGTAGAATGAGAAGAAATATGCTCATCATGTCAGACAGATTCAAAAGAAGAAAATTGTGAAGAAGGCATAGTAAATTTTGAAGAATAATTAATCAACTCGTTAAACGATCTAATGAAATAAAAAATGAAGAACAAGTCACTCAAGGAATAAATGATCAATCTAAATAAGGGGTATCAAAATACCAACTCTAAAGAAGTCCAACAGATGATTACAAACCTAAAAGTCCAATTAGAATAATCTAGAGGTATTGGAAAAGCATGCAAAAGACAATTTGAAGAAAATCAGTTTTTGGAAGCCGAAATAGTAGCACAAAGAAAGGAAGAAGAGAAGAGAGAACAAGTTTTGACTATCCATATCGAGGAAAGATTGAAGAACTTAAATAATATTGAAGAAAAATTCACTCAACAAGAAGTAATAATTGAAGAATAAATTGTATCTTTGAAGACCCAACCTAAAGAGACAAAGAGAAAGGAAGAAGTCATGAAGATCCAGATGATGAAGAAAAAAGAATGTTATGCGAAGCTTGAAGAAGAAGTTGTCACATTAAGAGTTAAAATTTTCAAGTTCAACGAGAACACTGAAGAGAAAGAAAGATCCACATCATCAGTAAAGAAAGCTAAAGAGAAACGTTACATGTTACTAGAAGAAATAATGAAGGGAAGGCTAAGAGGTATGCAGAAATCATCAAAGACTCAATCAATGAGGAATAATGCAATCCCTCAAGGGATAACATTACAAAAATAAATAAGACTTGAGAAGAATATTACAAAAGAGATAGGTGTCAAAGACGACCCTCCACTTTTAGGTATCAAGGAAGCTTAACCCATTTTCAAGAAAAAAACATAAGAGAATATCATGATCAACCAAGGCATGAGTTCAGAAAGACTACTTCAAAAAGAAGATCATTCACTCTCGGGTATCAAAGTTTCTTTTATGGTCATTGTTTTACTTGTAACAACTTTGGACATAAAGCTATACATTGTAGAGCGTATGGAAGAAATGGTCAAGAAATAAATGTGTACGTGGCCCCACACAATATTGAATGTTACAAATGCCACAACTATGTAAATATAGGTCATGATTTTAGAATCATGATGGATACTTCCATGAAATAAAACATTGATATTAGATACAAGAAAGTTTGGAAAAGAAATCAAGAACATGTGAATAAAGAGAAGGTATATGAAGAACCTGTCCTAGAAATCATACTCTTGGGATTTGTAGTAATACAAGATAATCATGAATATACAAGAAAAAATAAAGATGTCAGAATTTCTGAACATGCTGAAGAGGAAGATGTTAGATTTCAAGAAGAACATGGTAGAATCCAGGAATAGGATGAAAAGGAATATGTCTCCACATACGAAGAGGAATATTAATCCACATTAGAGAAGGTATTTTTCTAAGCCATCTGACATAGAGACTCCCATTAAATGTCAATATTGAATAGGGGGAGTCTAACCAGTATCTTTAGAGATCAAAGAAATATATTTTGAGTAGTCTGAAGTGTTTGTAGATTTTGGAAAGGAAGTTTTAGAGTGGTTTGATGACAGAAGTGAAAAATGTTGTGTTATAGTTTGATTTCTTAAGAATAATATTTTAGAACACATTTCCATGGAGATATCAGTTGACAGTTACAAATAATATCATTGGCACACTTTTTAGATAGAGGATTCCAGGCATTTATTCAGACATGTAAAGTTTTATTTACATTTTGAGAAGACAATTTGAGAAGAAGGAATATGAAATGATGAGGTACAACAAAGTGAAACAAGTATTCAGAATCATAAAGTGCCAGATGGGTCAACATTATGTGAATTTGAGTAGCAGAGTCGTGGACAATATTATGACATATGAAAAAATATGAATTCATGAGACACATGGAAGGTAAATAAGAAATTAGTGAGAGATGATGCATAATACTGGATGAAAGCATATTGATAGGTGAAATCAGTTAGTCACAGGAAGGAAAGCAGTGAAAGGAACAACAAGACATGGGAAGAGAAATCGTCAACATGAACAATATTGTTAGAGGAAAGTATGGCCATAGATGTGAACTTGAAAAGCCATGAAGATTTGAATTCAAGTAATTTTGAATGATTTTTATATATGTTAATGAATTACAAGAGGAAGCACCAATGGACAAGCATCCCTGGAAGCAGAGATGATTTTAAGGATGGGAATTTATTTTAAAATGTAGAAACCTTGGCGAATCTTACTAATCCTTCATATGCCAAATATACATGATTGATGATATTTTTGTAAAAATATTCATATTTCTAAGGATTTTATATAGTTTTTATAATTTTTGGGTGATTTTTAAGGTCAAATAATTTTATCCTATAGAATTTGGGTGAATCATTTTTAAAATAACGAATCTCGTTTTTGGAAAAACCATGGAAAATTATCCCATGAGAGAAATTTAGTCCCTAAAATCATCCCTTCCTGGAAGAGAGGAAAGGAAGTATATAAGAAGCTCCGCATAGATCTACAAGACATCTTGCAAAGACGTCAAGGGAATAAATATCATCAGCATGAGAGACCCTGTTAGAAGCATGAATACAAGGGGAGACATAACGACAGGGGGAGTTACGATTTATCCCATGATCTCAAAGGGGGAGAAAGAGAAAGATCAGAAGCATGAAGACATGGGGTGCAACCCTGAAGAGAGATACACTTTTCTAGTGATGTCAAATGGGGAGAGAAACATAAGGAGAGAAACACTAGAAGAGATAGATGAGAAGAAATGGTCACAAGGGGGAGTATGATTGTTGGAGTATGAGTGTTTCCATCAATGCCAAAGGCAGAGTTCATTGGATATTTGGTTTTCATTAATGTTTTTGGATAGTTTTTTTTTTATTGATGTTAACAGACCTAGTTTTTGTTGATGTAAATAGATGTGATGGGACAATTTGAAGAAGTCTACAAGAATCCCCAGACATGTGGTCATGAATCTTGGATTTGTGTGAGGAATAAGGACATGAAGGAAAATTTAAATGTAGGTAAACAAATCATAGATCAATAGTACTCATCATGTTGTTTCCAATAGTAGGTGTAACATCACATAGTTCCTCACGATTGAGGATTTATGAGGTCAGGAATATGGAAGCCCAAAGAATGCCTACGAATCTCCAAAACAGTTATAGCAAGATGCTACAACTCATTAATTAAGGGTAAAAGTGGTTATAAAAAGAATGTATTGTTGATTAAGGTTGGTTGTCATTGATGCCAACCCTTGAAGAAAGCCCCATTGCACAAAGGTTTGGGTAATGGACCTAAGATTGTTTGATGTAAATATGACTCATTATTATTTTTTCATGGTTGATAAGAAGTAAATATGGATGAAATCCAAAGTGGTCCCCTTAAGGTGAAATCCTTCACGGGAAGACGCTTTGTTGAGTAAGGGAACCCATGCTTAATTGTGGAATAATGAGATGAAGGATAGTGAATTTTTCAAGGAAACTATCCTATATGGATAGTGATTGTCATTCCATTTCTGGTGGTATGTGGAACGTCACATAACCCCTCACAGTTAGAGAGTTATGGCCATGAAAAGTTGGAGACCTCAGGTTTGGGTAATGGACCCAAGTTTGTTTGATGGGTAACGATATGAGTTATAATATTTTTTAGATAATACTATTCTATATGGATAGTACATGTCATGCCATTTCTAGTGGTATGTGGAATGTCACATAATTCCTCATGGTTTGAGAGTTATGGCCTTATGAAGTTGGAGGACCTTCATATGTCATCTAGAAGCCCCAAAAGGTCAAAGTAGTCAAAGTGGTTTAAGGGATTTTAAATGGTAAATAATAAAGTGCAGTAATGAGTGTATTATAACTCAAAGTGAATAAAAAATAATTTTTTCAATAATAAATTGAATGGATAAATTAGAAGTGGGTTAACCCTAAAATAATGAAAGTGGGGCCAAGTGACCTAGATGATGTTTTTATGGAAGCTACTTGGAGAGTATAAATAAGAGGCAAGGCTCTCTCACTTTAGATACACTTGATAATATTGAATATATATAGATTTTAGAGGTTTCCAAGGATATATAAGATGAAATTATGAGGGAAGGTGAAGAAAATAAGGTCAAAATGAAAGGAAGGATAAATTCTTTTGATGGTGCTTTCTAAGGTATGTTATTTACAGGTCATCTCACCATTTTCGATATAATTTTTTTTCTATAATGATTCAGACTGTGAAATTTCTATGTCATTGAAAAAACATACCCAAGTATCTGTGGTAAAAAAATTATCTTGTGGGTCGTTGTATTTTGGTATTTAGACTATGTGAAAAATAGAGTTTGTGGCTAGTATTGAAACTAGTCAAAACCAGGTGTTTCGGGTAACAACGTCATAACTTCTTCATAACAGATCAAAATTTAGTGAGACTAAATGTGTTGGTTATGGTACATTATTTAGTATTATTTGTAATAGTTTCAAATTAATTCAAGTAATATTTCATGTGGGTCACGCTCTACAAGGTCGCTCTCTAGAATAATCCAAAATTCAACAAGGTATGTCATTTTTGCTATAAATCATTTTATGAGAGGTTCCAAGTAGTGAAACCTAGATTATTTGCATAAAACACATTAAAGAACAATGTATATCCATTTCAGATATTTAAACATTACAGGTTCAAAGTTATGATTACTTCAAGTTAGGGTTGTTGACTAATCCAAAACTAGGCATGTGAGACTAAAGAAAAGTTT
>JASDQU010099438.1:6724-21330 GCA_032191745.1 Picea mariana
AGTGATCTTCAACGGTCAATTTTTCTCATAACATTTACCTACAACGGTCATGCTATTCAACGGTCATATGTTTTCAAAAACTTCAAATGCGCTTAATGTCTATGTTCAGTTCAGAGTTGATGCTCACATATCAACATTCACACGGAGGACCAGGGATCTGTTACAGTCGTATGCAAGATGAAGAGGGGCGTAATAGGTCTGGAGATCATAGGCTACACCGCCATTCATGTTTTCATTTCTCTCAGCAATTTTCACAAAGACGACATTGCATTTCTGCACCACGTAATCCACGGATATCTCTTCGGGTTCATTGTGAGCAGCGTACAAAACTTCGTCCTCCATAAACTCGGTTATTGTCTCGTGGGATTTTACATTTCGGTCATAGACAAGTTGCGACCGCCCGTCCCTTGTAATGTGTTCAGGCCTGTAATACCACTCAACTTTTATACAATTATTGTCGCTATTTATTCCTGCAACTTCTGCAACATAAGGTTTCGTCCACAGATGCGAATGGATCTCTACAAAATCACCCACAGAAATGTCATCTTCATCTTCCTGCACTTCAATATTTTCATCATCTTCTTCTTCTGTATCTTCTTCATATTCTTCATCACTTTCTTCTTTTTCCATATAAATTTGTTTGGGACGGCTGGAACCTTTGGAAGAAGTTTTGGACATTATCTTTAACGGTCGAGGTTGAGCAGTAGTACTGATTTAAGCCACAGAACTGATAATAAGGTACCTATTTTTAAAACCCGAGCTTCGCCATCTCAGTTAATTTCATGGAATTTTCTATGTGTGAAGGAAACTGAGAGCTATATATACATATTTGGTTTTCCGGCCTGCACTCAATCCAGAAAGGCGCTTCGTTTCATGTTCATGACAATGAGAAAGTTTACCTGTCATTTCGTATTACTAATCTCTGTTAACGCTGTCGGATTTTAGTACTCGTATTTTTTAATTTTATTATTAATATTAGATAACTCATAATATTATTATGAAACGTTTCATAAAAAAAAATCGGATGTGAAAATGAGTTTTTGATTTTTGTTAATGAGTGATTAACTAAAATTTTTAGAAAAATAAAATTACTTGGGGTTTCGGTTTCATTTAAATTAAAAATCCTTTTACAAACATTTTTGTTTAAAAAAATAAAGAATAAGATGGATACGTAAAAGGTTTTTGCTTCATGTAACAACACATCCTCATCATCGTGTATGCAGACATATTATATCCTCATTATGTACATATCCTTTTCATTTAAATAGAAAACCTTTTTATAAACATTTTTGTTTAAAAAATAAAGAATAAGATGGACAGGTAAAAGGTTTTTGCTTCATGTAACATCACATCCTCATCATCGTGTATGCAGACAGCTTATATCCTCATCATGTACATATACAATGCAGGATTTATGTGATTAAGATATACGAAAAAAAAATAAGATTTATGTGATTAAGAATTATAAAATAAATCAATTAGTTTAAAAGTAGTGTTTTAAAATATTTTTAATATAGTTATGTTTTTTTATAAGCTTTTTCTATTAAATAAACTAATTTGTTTATTTTATTTGGTTTTCAATCTCTCGTTTATTACAAAATAAAATAATAGAGGTTTTTTTATATTTATATTTTTACATATTTAGTGTTTCAACTAATAAGATCTCATAACCTAGCTTGGAGTCATAAAGTAAAAGTTTTTTATGTACATATCTTTCTCTTAATATTATTGGTAATTGGTAATCATGAGGTTGAATGCATATTGATAGAATTTTATTTTTTCATCTTCTTCTTTTGTAGCAAGTTTCACATGGCCAATGGTTCAACGGTTCATGTAGTGAATTTTCTTCTTCAATTTCCCATTTTTTAATCAATTTTATTCCATCACATTATCAAGCTGAATTCCCCATTTTTTAATCAATTTTATTCTATCACATTACCAACCTTTATTTTGAGATGCAATTTTCCTTTACATTAGTAGTATAAGTATAATTATATGTGTTATTTGATAATGTAACCATATGTATTATTTGACAATATATGTAATAACCCTTATCTTGAGATGCAATTTTCCCTTACATTGATATTATAAGTATAACCATGTGTTATTTGATAATGTAACCATATGCATTATTTGACAATATATGTAATAAATTGGCATGATGTTTCTCTTTCTAAATGTAACATATGTGTTTGTGATAACATCATAGACTAAGGGTAAGGGGTTTGTATTTGATCCTCTAATAAGAGCCAGTTTTGAACTCTTTCAACTTTGTTCCAAGATTTTTTGAGAACCACGGACCTTAAATAGGACAATGATACAACATTATTGTTTGTACCAATATTTTGAAGAGTGGCTTCCTCAATTTCCAACTCCATGGTTAAATTTTTCTGCATAGTACAAAGGGCCTTCATAACCCCTATTACTTGTTTCTCCACACAAGACTTCCAATTATAAATACAAAAAATTTCAATGCTCAGGTACTTGTAAGAATGAACCACCTCCAATTTTTCACCATTAAGTGTGATTGTTATCTCCTTAACACAAGTACCTATTACGATTACCATTACCTTTATTTTTTTTACAATAACTTTGATTTTAGAGTAGTTTCAAAACTTGTTTAGGGTGTCAAAATGTGTTTGGAGACTATCTTTGTGTTTTGCTAATAATAGAACATCATCTACATTAATCAATAAAAACAATGCATAGCTTTCTATGCATATTAGTCAATTGGGTCTAGCTCATGTGGTTGTGGGAAGGAGTGTTGTCCTCCCCACTAAGGTTATATTCCCATTAATGACATGTTGATCTCATTATGAGTAAATTGTTGAAACGACTTCAATCCATTTATCTAGATTTATTTTTGGAACGAAATGAAGAAAAGAAATTACAATGAAATACTCATGAAAATTGCCAGAAACAGAGAAATACAATAATACTTGATTTCTATTAATGAAAGAATTCTAAAGAGACTGTAAAAATAAAGAGTGCAAAACTCGCTAGAATGGTGGAAGCTTTATCTTTGAGGAGATATGTGACGGCTACGCTTATTCACAGGAAGATGATTACAATGAGGCTATGAAGTCCTTTTTATGATAAACAGGAATGCCAAAACCCTAGACATCCAAAAACCTAACCCTAGGAGATGAAATGCCAAAGTGGTGTGGGCCCCGTTTGGGTAAGTTAGTACATTAACTTCCTGGGGTCATAACTTTTGCATACGATCTTTTTTTTAGGCACATGATAGCCCATTTGAAATGTCTTTTCGATAACTATGCATTACACTGTCAAAATATGTCTTAATCTACAATTTCACTGTGGTGAGCCAAAAAAACATTGTTTAGGGCCCTAAAGAAACCCTGAAGTACAAAAAGATGTGTTGACATGAAAGCATACAAAATAAGCCAAATGGCTTAGGTGGGAGGCCACCAGTATCCACCTGGAATATGTGTAGAGATTCAAACAACCCCGAAAGTGTAGAACCCACAATTACAAAGAAGTACAGAAGAATGTGTTGCACTAACAACTAACAAGAGGATCCGATTGGAACAGGTGGGTGGCCACCAATATCCACTTGGATCAATCATCCCCCCTTAGGAAGCAATGGTCTCCATTGCATTGAGTGCCGAGGGAAGAGGGAAAAGAATTTTCTAAATATGAAGTTTGGTGAGATGTGTGCCTTGTTGGAGAATTTGTGCTTCTTGGCTTGTGGAAGACTATCACAAACCTGTTGTTGGAGGGGTTGAATCTGTTCCACCAACCTGTTGTCTCTAGGTTGGATGGGGCATTGTGTAGGCACCATTATAGGTGGAGAAACAATATATGAATTCTATTCAACAATCTATTTTTGCTGGATAAAAGGTGTTGAGGATGCAGTGGTTGTACTGGTCTTTTGTACATCCTTTGAACAGACTATGAAGAGGATGAATTTTGCAGTATGAGAGATTACCTTTCGATGTTGTTTTTCTGGAGAATTAGTGGGAATTACCTCTAGTATCATGTAGAGTTGAACTCCTAGAATAATAATGAAACTACGAGGTCTAGACTCATAGACAACATGATGTTTCCACATATATGGTTGGCCCAAAAAAACATCACAGAAATCAAGAGGGGAAATATCACACACTACCTCATCCTTGAAGGGATGGATTCCATAGGACAGGTGACACTGATGACTGACGCAAAGATCTCATCCCTAGTGAATCCACATGAGGTTGTATGGTTGTGGGTGTCGTGTTGTGTAAAACCCCAAGTATTTGATGACCTTAGCTAAGATTAGGTTCTTCTGGCTATCGTTATCAACAATGAAATGCAATGGGGTCTCCTTCACCCACATATGTGAATGAAATAGGTTCTCCCCCTCTTCATGATCTATTAGTTCTTCTAGATGAATTGTTTTGGTCATGACAGTTGTAGTGGGGTCTGAGTCGATGATCTATCTGTTTTCAATATTTTTTGAATCAGATTCTGAATCAGGGTTCAGCTCCATGTCCTTGACCTCGACCATCAATGATTGTTTCGAGTGACATTCATCGGTGTTGTGCTAGGGGATTTTGTGGAAGTCACACCACTTCTAGTGTCATTCTTTGCCTTTACTTTACCCTTTTTGTCTTTTGTCTTGGAGTGGTTGTTTAGAGGTTTTTCATTAGGGCCATATTTATCGTGCTTTGGTTGTTGCATATTTGTAGGCCCGAATTCCCATCTCTTCTAGTGCCTAAATTTCTACTCAATTTTGACATCATATTGATAGGAAGCTCCTAATGATGAGATGTTGAGGAAATCCATTTCAGTTTGGATATACCTATGCAAAGCCCCACGATATTTCAAAACCAGATACGGCTTGGAGTCTTTGATACCCAACTTGGTGTGGAGGGTATCGAAAGTATTTGTGAACTCTGACATTGTTTGTCTCTTCTCTTTCCGCAGTGTGGTCCATCTGATGTACTGGTGTTCATAGTTATAAATAGTATAGTATTGTTCTTTGACCATATCCAAAAAAAAATCCCAAGTGGGCTTGGCCCCATATATTCTAGATTCCTCTGTGGAAATTTTCTCCGAGTAAGTTTATGATGTAGGAGCATCGTCAGCAAATCCCACATGGAGGGACAACTCAACACCATATCACACCTTTTTAATTATTTGGAATCTAAAAGCTGGTGTTTCTTGTAGATATGTTTTGAATGAATGATTGAAGAAGAGCGAAATGCTCGGAAGATGAATGATCGCGAGAGATATGGGAGTTTCACTCTCAGAATTTAATGTAATGGGGCTTGAGTAGTTGTTAGTTGTTACTTCAATAGGAGAGGTAGTCGGAGGGAACCCTAGAGGACCTCTTGTATAAGTAGATGCATTGTACACCTGAATGAGGTTGCTACAAATTAGTAGGAGATTTTTGTGATTTAGTTGTTGTTTTATCATAGCTGTATCCATTAATGTTTGGATGGAAATAATAGAGGAAAATTGATCCGATTATGTGGATTTGTGTTGCTAAAATATTTTCTGTTATTTCATTTTTCATGATTGAATGAGTCATATTATTGAATGAATGAAATTGTGAAGTGTTAAGTAAGTTTCAATTGGTTCTCTTCTTTGAGTTCATGCAAAGTGTGCATATTTTCCACAAGGAGTGTGTCGATAGAGTCTATTTTGACTCAGAATCTCAGGAGAGGTACCATTGAACTTATATAAGTAGAATTGCATAGAGCCGCACAAAAGGTGCGTAGGTGGAGTCAAGTATTGAAATTCCTCAACTAGAAGAAAGGTTGAAGTATCTTTGTTGCAAGGGGTGAACAGAGTTGGAAATTTTCTAAGTGTCAAAGAGCTATCATGAAGGGTTGCAAGGTGTGTGAGAAGGATTCCTGAGAACCCCTGAGTTTATAGAGTGGAACAAGATCAAGAGAGATAGAGGTTCTAAAGAGTTCATAGGAAGAGCCAAGGGTTTAAGTCACCTCATATATCCAACCTCAGGAGGGAGAGTGGTTACAAATTTTAGTTGAAACCACTTAGAAAAAATTATAAGTGTTAAAAGTCTGAGTTGTTTGAAGGAGGAGTGAAATCCTTTAAAGTATATGAAGGAAGAAATATCATAAGGGTTAGTGACCCAAAGTTTTCAATAGGGAGGATCCCATCGAAAGGTACCGAAGGAACGATAGAGATCCCTTCGGGGAAAGTTACGATCGTTTATAGCCGTCAAATCTAAAGGAGATGCATGGAGGATAAGTGTTGTGGGCCTTCATAACTTGGCGTATTCAAAGTCCCGAAGTCCCAAAGCCAGTTGGAACCGTCCATCATCAAGTTTGACAAGTGGCGATAGATCTAAGACTGTAGAGCAGAAGTACTCCGGGAGTTATCAGATAAGCAGAATGTGAGACTGTCGAAGCTCTGAATCCTGAAGAAGATCCTAGCCACCAGTATTGGGAAAGGACATGTGGTGTCAGATTGTGGAGCCCAGAGAAAGAATTCTGGAAGAAAAGGAGTGCAGGAGGTAGAAGAATTCCCGAAGTTGTAGGGAGACAAAGTAGATCTAGGTCATTCACTAAAAAGGACATGTGTCAGCAGATTGTGGAGTCTGGAGCAGCAACACTCTGAAATATTTGTGGTGTGGAGTTTGTAAAAATCTCGAACACCCAAAGAGAGAAGTTAATCCTATTCGTTGGTGCTAGGAAGGGCATGTGGCAGAGATCCATGTACTTCGAAGGAAAATCGAGGCGGTGTTAACCAAATACTCCGAAAGATACAGGAGCCGAAATAGATCCTGGTTGTTGATTACCAGAGGACATGTGGCATCGGATCGTGTCATCTAGAAGGAAAGAACTCTGGGAGAAAGTGGGTACAGAAGGTAGAGAACTCCCTAAGGGCCGGGAGCCAAAACATATCTGGGTTGTTGATCCAGCGGGGACATGTGTCACTAGATCCTACATTCTAGAGCGGAAGTACTTCGAAATAATTGGAGAGTGGAGGTGTGAGGACTCACGAAGGCCGAAGGCAGGAGTCCTAGAGAAGATCCTAGCCATCGGTTGGCTGAGGGTTGTAGACCCTCGATCCTATCACGGATTTGGCACTCCACTAGTTCGTTGATTCAGAGGATTTGTTGAGAGTGCAGAAGGATTCGGGCGAAGCCCAAATTCCCAAGAAAGAGGCTGAGTCATTGATCTCAATGAGGAACAAGGACCGTTGATCCTATTCTATGGTTTCAGAGAATTGTGACTATGGAAGGATTGGTCGTAGCATATAGTGAAAACATCCGAAGCCCAGAGCTCTGAAGCACCCTTGGAGTAGGCACCTGGTCATAGCCCACAGTCATATGAGGAGAGAGAGATAGTGCCTATTTTTATTAAAATTTCTAAATAGAGAGAGTCCTCGCTCGTTGTCTCGAGCACAAGGAAGAAAATAGAGGGTTGTGTAAATCGACTCGGGGTCTAGCAGTGGCTCGAAGAGTCGATATGACTCCTTTATTAGAACGATCCTAGACCGGGAGGTCACACAACCATTAGGAGGGTAGGGGGTGTGCATCAAGTGGTATCATAGCCTGAAAATTTGTCTGTAGATCATAGGCAAAGGAGAGACAGTGAAAGGAGATACTTTGATACCATCAAGTGGTATCAAAGCAAAAATGTTTTTTGTAGATTTTAGGAAAAAGGAAGGAAAGGAAATGAAGAAATTTTTCTACCAACAAGTAGTATCAAAAATTTGAGTTCACTTGTAGAAAAATGGGTGAAGGAGGAGACAAAGTATTGATGCTCTGTGAATGATGGTTGCACATATGTAGCAGCAAATAGACAACTAGTTGGGTTGTAGGAGAAGTTTGATATGCTCTCAGGTGCAGAGTGATCGAAAGACATTCCAAGAGGCAGAGAGAGACAGAGATGGATATTGAAGGCCATAGGGGTGGCCAAGGAAAAGACCACAAACAAAAAAAAAAAGTCACGATAGACAAAGAGCTCAAGGAGATAAGAGAAAAAATGGAAAAGATAGCATTGAAGATGAAGCAGGATGAAAAGGTACAATGGAGGTATGAATGGCCTCTGAAGAGGAAGGCAAAATGACATGTTCAGAAATTGTTGGCAAGAGAACAACAACAATTGTTAAAGAGGTGGTTGAGGCATGTGGAAAACCTCAGGGACACAGAGGAGATGGCTCACATTTGTGAGCCGAAAACTGGGAAGAGTCTCAGTGATGATGAGGAGAAGAGATCAGTTAAAGATCTCATAAAATTCCAGGAGGGAAACAATGAACTTTCAAGTTTCCATGTGGGCAATGGAAGGAGATCAGTGGATGATCTCATACACTTCCAGGAGGGTAGTGATGGAATTTCAAATTGCCAAGTGGGCAAGGGAGGTGAAGAGAGACTATATTAAAGTATCACGATCTCAGAGGCGAGTTCATATCATCAAGGAGTGCTAACAGAAGGAGATCAGAGGAGTATTATGATCGTCGAGGGAATTAAGATATTCCTACCAAATAGTCTAGTGGAGGCTATTATGAGTATTGAACATGAGGAGGTGATGCAACAAGAATCCAAGAGAGAGGCCATGGAGACAAATGATTTTAAGACTCATTGTTCCTATGATGTAGGTGCAGCAGAAGAAATACAGCCAAAAAATACTACCAAAGAGGAGGAGGAGGAGCATACATTGATGTCTGGCCCAACAGAAAAGGGGGAGCATGCAATTTTTCTCACTCAGTGGGAGATGGAAGTGAAGTTGTTGAATGATTGGTTGAACAATCCAGAACCAGAAAAGGACTTCTAGGATGCATTCATACAAAGAGAGATAAAATTACATCATGGCGATCAGCTGGTGGAATTTGGAGACATGCCAGCTAGAGAGATGACAAAGTCAATATGCCAGAGGAGGAAGCTGAGAAGCAACTCAGTGGTGAGACTGCAGAACTAGAGTCTATAGCAGAGTGGCCAGCTAGTGCCATAGGAGATGAAGATAACATGAAGGTTTAGATTGATTATATTGGTAAGGAGGAGAAAGAGAACACACTTCAATGTGCCCAAGAGAGGGAGAAAGAAGAGAATTCGATGGAATTTCTCAAAAATTTCAGCCAAGGAGATGAACATGAGGAAAATGTAGAATTGGAGTCTACAACAAAAGGAGATGAGTATTCATAGGAATGGGAAAAAAAATTCAACCAGGAAGTTGAGAAGGAGATAACTACAGGACTAAAACCTATAGCAGAAGAGAAGAGAGAAATAGATAGCATCGATCTTGTTGATCTATGTGAAGAGATGGAAGCCCTAGGGAAAATAATAATAACCCAGAGGGGACTTATCCAACAACTTAAGTTGGAAATTGATGGAGAGGATTTGCAATAGAGAAGACTGCAAAGGAAGAGCCAACTCGTGGAGCAGTTGGAAGAGGTGATACAGGAGATAAGAGAGTTGATGTTGAACTCAGAAAAAGAAGTTGTAAACAAACAAAAGATGAAAAGAGAAGGCCCTGTAGGAGAAGCAAACCAAAGGGGTAAGTGGACAGATCCAATTTTAGGTTTGGGACCCTGGAGGATCTCAACAACATAGCAGATGGAGCCATAAGCAGGATCTCATGATTTTCCTAGCAGTGGAGTATGATGTACTAGCATCATCAGCAAATCCCACATGGAGGGACAAATCAACGCCATAGCGCGCCTTTTTAATTATTTGGAATCTAAAAGGTGGTGTTTCTTGTAGATCTGTTTTGAACAGATGATTAAAGAAGAGAGAAACATTCGGAAGCTAAATGATCACAAGAGATATGGGAGTTTCACTCTTAGACTTTAATGTAACAAGGCTTGATTAGTTGTTAGTTGTTACTTCGACAAGAGAGGTAGTCGGAGGGAACCCTAGAGGACCTTTTGGATAAGTAGATGCATTGTATGCCTGAATGAGGCTGCTGCAAATTAATAGGAGATTTATGTGATTTAGTTGTTGTTTTATCATAGCTATAGACATTTACGTTTGAATGGATATAACAGAGGAAAATTGATCCAATTGTGTGGAGTTATGTTGCTAAACTCTTTTCTATTATTTCTTGTTTCATGAATGAATGAGTCATATTATTGAATATATGAAATTGTGAAGTGTTAAGTAAGTTTCAATTGCTTCTCTTCTTTGAGTTCATGCAAGCTGTGCATATTTTCCACAAGGAGTGTGTCGACAGAGTCTATTTTGACTCAGAAGCTCAGGAGAGGTATCATTGAACTTGTATCAGCAGAAGTGCACATAGTCATGCAAAGGGTGCATAGGTCGAGTCGAGTATTGGAATCCCTTAATTGGAAGAAAGGTTAAAGGATATTTTTTGCAAGGAGTGCACAGAGTTGGAAATTTTCTAAGTGTCGGAGAGATATCGTGAAGGGTCGCAATGTGTGCGAGAAGGATTCCTAAGAACCCCTGAGCTTGCAGAGTGGAACAAGCTCAGAAGAGATAGAGGTTCTGAATATTTCAGAGGAAGAGTCAAGGGTTTAATTCACCTCGTATATCCAATCTCAGGAGGGAGAGTGGTTCTGAAATTCAGTTGAAACCTCTTAGAAATGTTTCTAAGTGTTAAAAGTGTGAGTTGTTCGAAGGAGGAGTGAAATCCTTTGAAGTATATGAGGGAAGAAATCTCAGAAGGGTTAGCGACCCAAAGTCTTCGATACGGAGGAACCCATCGAAAGATACCAAAGGAATGGTAGATATCCCTTCGGGGAAAGTTACAATCATTTATAGCTATCAGATTTAAAGGAGATGCATGGAGGATAAGTGTTGTGAGACTTCATCACTTGGCATATTCAAAGTCTTGAGTCCAGTTGGGATCATCCATTATGAAGGTTGAGAGGTGGCGACAGATATGAGACCGCAGAGAAGAAGTACTTCGAGAGTTCTCGGATAAGCAGAATGTGACACTGTCAAAGCTCTGAAGCCTGGAGAAGATCCTAGTCGTCGGTACTGGGAAAGGACACATGGCATTAGATCGTGGAGCCCGTAAGAAAGCACTCTGGAAAAAAAGGAGTGTAGTAGGTGGAAGAACTCTCGAAGATGTAGGGAGTTGAAGTAGATCTGGGTCATTCGATGAAAAGGACATGTGTCAGCAAATTGTGGAGTCCAAAGTAGTATCACTTCGGAAGATTTGTGGTGGGGAGATTATATAACTCCCGAACTCCCGAAGAGTTGAGTTAGTCCTAGTCGTTGGTGTTGGTAAGGGCACGTGGTAGAGATCCATAGAATTTGTAGTAAGAGTCCTTCATAAAAAAGGAAAGGTGATGTGAACCAAAGACTCTCAAAGAGCTAGGAGCCGAAATAGATCCTGGTCGTTGATTTCCAGAGGACACGTGGAACCATATTGTGTCTTCTGAAAGGAGAGAACTTTGGGAGAAAGAGGGTACATAAGGTAGAGAACCCCTGAAGGGCCAGGAGCTGAAGAAGATCTGGGTCGTTGATCTAGTGGGGACAAGTGTCACCAGATCCTGCATTTTGGAGCGGATGTACTCCGGAAGAATTAGAGAGTGGAGGTGTGAGGAATCGCGAAGGCTGAAGGCCGGAGTCCCAGAGAATATCTCAGCCATCGATTGGCTGAGGGTTGTGGACTGTTGATCCCATCGCAAATTCGGTGCTCCGCTAGTTAGTTGATTCAGAGGATTTTTGGAGAGTGTAGGCGGATTTGGTCGAAGCCCAAATTTCGAAGAAAGAGGTTGAGTCGTCGATCTCAATGAGTAATGAGGACCGTTAATATTATTCTATGGTTTCAGAGAATTGTGACTTCAGAATGATTGGACGCAACATATAGTGAAAATATCCGGAGCCCGGAGCTTCAAAGCACCCTTGGAGTAGGCACCTGGTCATAGCCCATGATCATATGAGGAGAGAGAGCTAGCACCTGTTTCTATTCAAATTTCCAAATAGAAAGAGTACTCACTAGTTGTCTCAAGAATGGGGAAGAAAATAGAGGCATGTGTAAATCGATTTAGGGTCTAGCAGAGGCTCGAAGAGTCAATCTGACTCCTTGATTAGAACAATCCTAGATCGGGAGGTCGCGCAAACCTTAGAAGGGTATGGGTTTTGCATTAGTTTCCCACTAATGTTTGACATGGGGGAGAGCCTTAAAGAGTGAGAAGGTGATATTTTCCCTGTCGGAAAAATTTTGAACAGAGAAATAACCTTCTAATAGATTTAACCATTTTTCTATGGAATCTGCATTTATCTGACCTTCAAATATGGGAATATCAAAATTAACTTGTACCTTGAAGGGAGAGGTTCCTCCAAAATGGTCTCTTGATGAATATGTGCATGTTTCTATCAGCGGGCATTGAAGATCTATGCAAAATTATCCATCATTGTGTCCCTCTATTGCTTGAGAGCTTGCTTAAGAAATAGGTTAATATAATCTTCTTCTCCATCATATTTCTTTTTTTCTGCCATCGAGGGTTTCTTGGGCATGTGAGAGTGATTTTCCTCAAGAGAGACAAACTTGAGACCCAACTGGATATACTCCGAGCTCATTGAGGACATGCACTAAAAAAAATCAAGAGTAACCTACTCTGATACCACTGATTCAGATTTATTTTTGGAAGGAAATGAAGCAGAGAAATTACAATCAAATACTCATGAAAATTTCCAGAAACAGAGAAATATAACAATATTTGATCTATATTAATGAAATAATTGTAAAGAGACTGTAAAAATACAGAGTGCAAGACTCACTAGAATGGTGACAACATTATCTCTGAGGAGAGATGTGATGGTTACTCTCATTCACATGAAGATGATTACAATGAGGCTCTGAAGGCCTTTTTATGATAAACAGGAATGTCAAAACTCTAGACATCCAAAAATCTAACCCTATGAGATGAAACGCCAAAAGTCATGTGGGCCCCGTTTGGGTAAGTTAGTACATTAACTTTACGGGGTCGTAAATTTTGCATACAATCTATGTTTTAGGCGCGTGATATCCTGTTGGAAAGGTATTTTTGAGCACTACGCATTACACCATCAAAATCTGACTCCATATATAGTTTCACTGTGGAGAGCCAAAAAAAAATGTTTAAGGTCGAAAAATGGCCCTAGAAGTACAACAAGATGTGATGACATGAAAACATAGAAAATAATCCAGCTGGATTAGGTGGGAGGCCACCAGTATCCACCGGGAAGATGTCTAGGGATTCAGACAACCCCATAAGTGTAGAACCCATAATCACAAAGAAGTACAAAATAATGTGTTGCACTAACAATTGATAAGAGGAGCCAATTCAAATAGGTGAGTGGCCACCAATATCCACCTGGATCATGCATGTTGTTGATTTTGTTGATACAACATTGTCCAATGAAGAATCTAGGGTTGGATTTCCCTAAGAGTTGTTACCCAGGAAAAAAATCCTCCCCATTCTCCATGATACAATCTTCTAGAAGATTTATAAATAAGACAAATAATGTTGGATAGGGGACATTCTTGTTTCACCTTGATGTTGTTTTTTTATTTTCATCTTTATCCTCCCCATTCTTCATGATACAATCTTCTAGAAGATCTATAGATAAGACAAATAATGTTGGAGAGGGGACATTATTGTTTCACCTTGATGTTGTTGTTTGTTAGCCTCTTTCTCATATACAATAATTAAGTCCTAATATACCACCTTTATGTATTTCTCATAATTAGGATATAGTTGTTATCCTAAGTGTGTTTCTAGATTCCTACTTTGTCTCCTCCTAATTTATCTCTTGATGAGGTGTCTAGGTGAGAGAAATTGAGGTGGTTTCATTATTGTACTAAACATTATATCATTAAAATTAATACAAGTAAGTGAGATAGATTTAGGCCTTTTCTGCCACTTCTTGTGTCTCTTGTCTTGTTTGATCTTGTCCTAATATTGTGCGCTCAATTTCTTCAATTGGTATCAAAAAAATTATGATCTGAAGGGCATGATGTCACATATGGTATTTTTTCATAGCCTTGTAGTTTATTGAATGGTATGAATTGATAAATCAAATCCATGATAGAAAATAATAAACAATTGATTCTTTGAAGGTCATTTCAAGTGGATGACGTTGATGGACCTATCTCGAAAGGTGAAACAGTTGAAGGACGAATTGTGAAGGCGGACAAATGAATATAATCAATGTGCATATATGATGCCTATTAGTGGGTAGATGTGGTGCCTATGTTGTTGTGGCAGAGATAAATGCATTGATGAGGTCTATGTCCAGTGATATGTTCAATACTTTGTGATCTTCATCGGACCACCCATTAGTCACTGCGTCAAGATCCAAAGAAAGGAAGGCGCAAATCTATTGTACCAACTACTCACATCTCCAGTGATAAGAGCCTCCATGATGAGAGGATGATTTAATCTGCCTTCAACAATTGTTGTGTGTCATTATCTCAAGTCGTCATTGTACTCAAGGATAATTTGCATGCCAAAAGTTTAGCGACTTGTATTGTGCCTACTGATTTTCAAGCGGGATGAAGCAGTAACTCAACACGTGGGTTCCAGAGATCAAATTTGAAGGGAAGAGTTATATTTTAAAATAAAGGGATAACTTTTTTGTAACCCTTCTAAATTGATAGGTTAAAATAAATTATATAAAATGATTACTTTATAACTCATTCACTATAAACCCTTTTATTACTGGAATCTACAAATCCAAT
>JASDQU010099440.1:4323-14982 GCA_032191745.1 Picea mariana
ATAGATTGAGATCAATGTGATTTTCATTGAACCCCCAAGAGAATAATGGAAACAAGATACCAATTTACGGTGACATAGGAAGAAATCGTTAATTTACATGCTGTTGCGAATATCGGGGAACAACTATCATATTGCACGCGACAAACTGTAAATGCTGTTAAATGAAGAGATTGATGGAGTTCCATGAAGTTCCATGAAGTTATTCTATGAAAGATATATACTCATGTGTAAAGATGGAGTTCCATGAAGTTATTCTATGAAAGATATATACTCATTAATCCAATTTTTACTTAATGTAATAGTGTTTACAGCTTCATTTTTTATGGATTTAAAAATATATATAATAAATAGTTTAATAATTTCAATTATGTAGATAATAATAATAAAATAAAAAGTTAAATTTTTATTTAAAAATTTATTAATAATGCAGTGATTAATTTTTTTTATTAAATTTAAAACTATATTATGTTATAAGTTTTATAGTAGTTTTAGATGATGATGATCTATTTAGACTAGATTTGGTCTATTGATGGTGGTGGTGGTGATGATGATGATGATCCATTTAGACTAGAATTGGTCTATTGATGATGATGATGATGGTCCATTTAGAATAAAATTTTATAAACTATATTATGTTATAAGTTTTATACTAGTTTTAAATTTTGAAATTGATGATGATGGTGATGGTGATGATGATGATGGTCCATTTAGACTACAGTTGGTCTATTGATGATGATCATGTTGATGTTGTTGTTGTTATTGATGATGATGGTCCATTTAGACTAGAATTGGTCTATTGAACCTTAAGAAAGGTAACAATTGTGATCTAATTTAGGTATAAGCAATGKTGTTTCCTAATACTTATGAATAAGATTATTGATATTTAAATGAGAGTGAAAACAACTTACTTTAAAGAATATAAAAATAAGCSATAATTTAGATAAAACATGAGAGACTAGACATTATTACACATAGAAACAAAACTCAAATAATTTAATTATTTACAATAAATTGTGACTCCATTATATAGACTTATTTAAGATATAGAAGGAGAGGTTGAAAGAATATCTCAACTACAMATCAAATTAGAAGACTAAGTTGGAGAGAATCTCTCTTAGAACCAACTAGCTAACAACTTTCTAAATAATAGAGTCAAACAATTCATGTAGAGAATAATTTATACATTACAATAAACAATACATTAGAAAACCACATTATGAAGAATCCCACATTAACATTAAGACAAGTAGGAGTTAATTAATACACCCCTCCCTTAACGAGTACTTGTATTGATCTCTTTGAGGTATGGTATTCATCATTATTCCTTAACCATTTCTAAATATTCCAGGCTACGAACTCCATCAATCTCTCTCTTCACCCTCATAAATGTCTAACTCCCAATTTGAATTCTCGAGTTCCCTCACTGAACTCTAGAATCACGGATCTCCCAAATCAATTACTGGACAATAACTCACACACCTACATGTTGAGTAACCTCATTAGAAGATCACTCACATGTCTTCAAGTAGGGACAAAATCATCTAGTCTGCAGATTAAGGAAATCCTTATATGGTTTGAAATAGGCACCGAGATCATGGTATGTAAAGATAGATACCTTCTTTTATCAGAATGGATTTGTGAAAATAAAAAATGATCCTAACCTGTATGTTAAGAAAGATGAAGAAGGAAATGATCCTTTAATATCTTTATATGTGGATGATCTCATTATTACAGGAAGTGCATACAAGTTAATTGAAGAGATTAAAAGTCACGTATCTCAAGAATTTGAAATGAAAGATCTTGGCAAATTGCATTACTATTTAGGAATTGAGGTTTGGAGAGAGCCTGGTAAGACATTAATCACTCAAAGTAAATACACAAAATAAATTCTTAGAAAGTTCAATATGAGTGAATGTAAAGCTATTTCAACTCCCTTAGAACAAAATGAAAAGGTATACAATGAAGATGGAACTAAAGGGGTAGATGGTACTTTATATCATCAATTGGTGGGAAGTTTGAACTACCTCACAACTACGAGACCAGACATTGCATACTCAATCAACATCCTTAGTCAGTTCATGGCTAAGACTTCTAAGAGCCACTGAAAAGTTGCAAAGAAAGTACTTTGATACTTGAAAGGAACAATAAATTTTCATATTATGTATACTAATGAATTTGATGTTGAACTAACAGGTTTTTCTGATTCAGATTGGGCAGGAAATCTTGATGATAAAATATCTACCTCAAACTATGCATTTCATATAGGATCGGGGGTTGTATCATGGAGTAGCAAGAAGCATCCTACTGTTTCTTTTTCGTCAATGAAATCTCAGTATAAATCCTAGACCAGTGTTACCTGTGAAGTCGTTTGGCTGCGGAGAATTCTTGCAAATGTCGAAGAGGATCAAAATGGTCCAACATGCATCAATTGTGACAATCAAAGTTCTATCAAATTGTAACACAATCCAATATATCATGCAAGATCAAAACATATTGAGCTACAACATCACTTTGTGAGAGAGAAAATTGAATGAAACGAAATTGGTTTGATATTTTGTAATACAAATGATAATGTGATTGATATATTTACCAAACCTCTTGGTAAACTCAAGTTTGAAGTTTTTAGAAGCAAGTTAGGTGTTGTAGAAAACTTGGTTCTCCATTAAAGGGGGATGTTAGAATAATGTAGAAACTTCTAGAATGTATTGTAAATTTAGAATGTTGTTTCAAGTTTGTTTCACACGCACATAGATTTAGTTTGTGGGTGGTTTTGGATCCACAATGATAGGAGTGTAATCTAATATTCTATTTCACTATAAATGTAATTGAATTCTCTCAATCAATTAAGATTTGTGAGCACTGTCTCACTCGTGTGTGTATTCTTCTCGGTACTGAGTTTTAATTATGACTTCTTAAAAATGTCAATTACATGACTAAGTTTTAGTTTGGAATTGTTTTTAGAACTTAAGCAACTTTCTTTACAAAACTAAGTTTATTCCACATTGGTTTAGAAGTGGTCTACAATAGTCTATAAGATCTAATATACCATGATCCTTATGTTAATGGGGATAACCACAAAGGAGTGGTGCCTCCTACTAATATAATGGTTGATTGGTTGTGGTCTGAGTACACTTGTGATTCGGATTATTTTTGGCACGAAATGAGAGCGGAGATATAATAAGGAAATGCACAGAGATATTGTAGATATCCAATAATATAACATACATATATCATAGATGCAACCATAAACATAGAGATACAGTAATACACAATTTCTATTAATTAAAGAAATGTACAGAGACTGTAAAAATACAGAGTGAATGACTCGCTAGAAGGGTGGCAGCTTATCTCTGAGAAGAGATGTGACGGCTACTCGCATTCACAAGAAGATGATTAAAATGAGGCTCTGAAGGCCTTTTTACAATAAACAGGAATGTCAAAAGTCCTAGACATCCAAAAACCTAACCCTAGGAGATGAAGCGCCAAATTCGTGTGGGCCCCGTTTGGGTAAGTTAGTGCATCAACTTCTCGGGGTCGTAACTTTTGCATACAATCTCTATTTTAGGCATGTGATAGCCCGTTGGAAAGGTATTGTCAAGGAGCTTCATTTTGGAGGCTCAATCATACCGTCAGCTATCATTGAGAATCTATATCCCGAAAAACCTTCATTTAGGCCCTCAAAATGGTGCCAGAAGTTAAAACTGCTAAAAATGGTAAATTGTCAAAATTGTCAGAAAACTCTTTGGAGCTAGTTGGAAAAGGTGGGTGGTCACCGATATCCACTTGGATCAACTTGCTACTCAAGTGGTTATCAATAGTTAATAGTGTATGGATTATCTAGAAAATTGTAGATAAATTGTTATTATAAAGTTGTTGATACATTGTTATTATCTACAAGTGTTGGTAGTATCTTGTCATGCGTTCATGAATGTCCCTATTGCTTTTAACTTTTGTGGATCTACCATAACTCCTTCATGTGATACAACATTCCTCGATTACTCAATGTCTTGCACACCTAAAATAACACTTGTATTTTCTGGCATAAAATTGGTTGTATTCAAGCTATTGCAATATCATAGTCATGGGTCCTAATTGACCTTCCCATGTTTTATGAGGAAAGACATGAAAATAAAATTTATGAGGCTTTGGAATTTACACTAGGGAGCATTAGTGAGGGAAAATGGCATCACCAAGAATTCATAGAGATATTCATGAGTTCTAAAAGGTTTTTTAGGCACATCTTCGTCTTTAACACATATTTGATGATTTCTTGAGTGAATATCAAACTTTGTAAAATAAATTACGCCAAGTAATTTATTTAATAATTTATTAATTGTAGGAATGATAAACTTATCTTTAATTGCACTTTATGAAATTCCCTATAGTCTAGGAACGTCCTTTGAGAATTATCCTTCTTTTTTACTAAGTTCACTAGAGAAGAGAGTACATTCTTGTTGAGACGTATGATTTCAACTTCTAACATGTCTTTAACCATTTATTTTGTCTCACTCTTTTGAGAATATAGAAAGCAATAAAGTCTAACATTGAGTGGATAACTACCCAAAATTAACTCAATATCACGTCCATACTCTTTGATGAGAGGCAATTCATGCATTACTTTGTTAATTCCATGCTCATATTGATTAAGGAGATTTTGTAAGTTTTTCGAACTTACTTGAGGCTTCTCAAGAAATTCTAAGAGATAGAGCTATAGTAAACCTATTTCCCTCTCCTTAATCATTTTTCCATTTAATGAAAAATAATGACTTGGTTTGGACTACGTTGCCACGCAACAGTTGTTATATGTAACAATGGATGTAGTTCTTGTGACTCACATCTAACTGTATTTGTCATTATGATTGAATTACTTTACATTTGCTTTTCATAGAAGTTTTTTTAATTAAAATAAATATAAAAAATGTAATTAGTGATGCTTTATTTTATTTTTGATTGGTTAATGTAGTGTGAATATGGTTGTTGTTTGATCTTTCTCTATTTTTATTTGAAAAAATACAAAATTTTTGCAACAGTTCCCTTTTCACCATTTTCACATGACTTCTTAAAAATGTCAATTACATTACTAAGTTGCATCTTGGAATTGTTTCTAGAACTTAAGTAACTCTCTTTACAAAAATAAGTCTATTCCACATTGGTTTAGAAGTGGTCCACATTAGTATATAAGCTCTAATATGTTGAAATAATGTAACTGCAAAGTGTATTCTTATTATTATTTGATATATTATTCATTGGATCAATCCCCATTGTGGATTGATCATGTTGGCTATTGTAAAAGGACCAAATCCCCTTTTGCAGATTGGTCATAATGTAATTGTAATAGGCAGAAAGAGAAGTCTGCCCCATAATATAATAAAGGTGGTTATAACCACCCAGAAGAAGAATTCATCCATGCTAGTGAAAGGGCACTCCCACACATGCCAGTATTGTATAAATAAGGAGGCTAGTGCCTCACTTAGACACACACTCACTTGTTCATTAAGAAACAAGTTTTGGAGCTGCAGTTGGAGAAGAGAGAGAGAGAGAGAGGCGCATATTTGGGAGAGGAAATTATGTATTTGTTTGAGTTATCTCTTGGAATTGTATTGGCTCTCTATATTAAGGAAGTTTTGTTGGGTTTTTTGCCCCATGAGGGTTTCCCAGGATAAATGATGTGTCTCTTGTGATTGTGTATTTCTCAGTGATCTTATCTTATGTTGTTGTTATTCATTGAAATGCAAAGAACTATAATAATTTCTTAAACATTAACATGGTATCAAAGCCAAGCTGAAGAGAGAATCTTTTACAAGAGAAAAGTGAAAAACGTCACTATTGTCGTACATGCAAATTAGGGGTTTTTGTTGGAGATGTAATTCATCCCTAAAACCATCTAGAAAAGTGTGCCCTCCCCCAAGGATAATTTTGGAACCTTTAGCACACATTTTCATTGGCTAGATATCCCAGAAAGTGAAACCCTAGTTTCACAAAGTACCAGAAGTACCAGAAAACCAGAGAACCAGAAGTACCAGAGTACCAGAGGTACCAAAAAACTAGAAGCACCAGTCCAGAAATCAGCAGATCAAGTTTGGAGGGGTAAAAGTTGGACTTTCTCATATCCAAGCACACCAAGCTACTCGCCTCAGTAAAGCGCACTTTCTGGTAAGTTCAGAATTTGATTTTGAACATTTTCATTTTTGGACAATTTCCTAGCTTCAAGTAAAAGATGTCTGCAAGCATTAAGATTGTTGACAAGATAGAAAGTGTGGAAAACTTCTGTGCCTGGAAGTATAGGATTGGTCTCATTCTTGAAGAGAATTACCTAGAAATATTCGTCAAAGAAGAAGTGTCGGAGCCTATCGATGCTGCAGAAAAAGAAAAGCACCAAAAGGACACAATCAGGGCCAAAAGAATCATCGCAGATTCAATCAAAGACCACCTGATTCCCTATGTGTCAAAAAAGAAGACTCCGAAAGAAATGTTTGATGACCTAAATAGACTATATGAAGGAAAGAACATAAACTGGAAGATGAATCTTAGAACTCAGCTCAAGAATACAAGAATACAGAAAGGAGAATCAATCCAAGAATACTTCTCTAAAATATCCCAATTCAAAGAACAACTAGAAGCAATTGGAGATACTATAGATGGAGATGAACTTATAATGACGACCCTAAATGGTCTCACAAGACCTTGGGATGAATTCATCCAAACAATTTGTGCCAAAACAGAGAAACTGAAGTTTGACAGTCTATGGGAAGAATGCATCCAAGAAGAAACAAGAGTATCTAACCGAGAGGCTTCACTAGCAAGAGATGAAGATCAAGCCCTAGCTACTCACACTAAAGGAGGAAGAAAGAAGTCTTACTTCCAGAAAGAGACTTACAAAGAATATCAACCCCAAAACAAATTCAATCATAAAGAATATCATCCAAGGAGATTTCAGAAGAAAGGACAATGAAAGGAAAGAGATTACTCATCTGTACAATGTTACCATTGTGACAAGATGGGACACATTGAAAAATTTTGTCTAGCTAGATGAGAAGAATACAAGAGGAAACAAAAGAGGCACCATGACCATGCAGTTGAAGATGAAGAGTCACCTACAAAGATGTTAAGAGAAAAAATTAAAGAACATGTCTTAATCTCGGCCCTCTCAAGATCGGTAACACCTAGAGAGGACACTTGGCTCATTGATAGTGGTGCCTCCATGCACATGATAGGACAAAGAGATATTCTCTCTTACATTTCAGAAAAGAAGTTTTCTCAGAAAGTGACACTTGGAGATGATTACCAATATCCCATCAAGGGAGTGGGAGAATCAAACTACAAACTGAATTTAGGGAATTCAATGAAGATGAAGGACATACTCTATGTACCACATTTGACAAAGAACCTACTCTCCATTTCATCTTTAGAAAAGAAAGGCTTCAGATTTGCCTTTATATATGGAGAAGTTCTTATGTGGGCTAAAGGAGAAAACTTAAATGAAGCAATCATCATTGGAAGTGAAGAAAATGACTTGTATAAGCTAAAGGGTCACTCAGAGGCTTCCATGACCCACGCCATTGAAAACTCATGCGAAATTTGGCATAGAATATTAGCTCACATTAACTACAAGGCACTACCATACATATGCAAAGTTGTCACAGGTTTACCAGAACTCAAGGTTGATCATGAAGGCGTATGCAATGGATGTGCACAAGGGAAGAACATCAAGAACCCTTTTACGAAGAGAGACAGGAAAGAAGAAGGAGTCCTAGAACTCATCCATTCAGATGTGTGTGGCCCAATGCCATCATCCTCCATGAGTGGGTATGTATACTATGTATCATTCATTGATGATTATTCTTGTAAGACCTGGTTGTATTTTTTGAAATCTAAATATGAAGTGTTCAGCAAGTTCAAGGAATTCAAAGCCTTGATAGAGAATCTTTCTGAAATAAATATCAAGATACTCAGGTCATATAATGGAGGATAATACAGCTCAAAAGAGTTCATGAGCTTCTGCAAATATGTTGGGATCAAGAGGGAACTCATTATTCCCTATCATCCTCAACAAAATGGTGTGGTTGAAAGAAAGAATGGAATGATAATGGAAGCCATGAAGACCATGATCCACGATCAAGATCTTGCTATGTGCTTATGGGTAGAAGCAACAATGACAATCGTATATGTGCAAAATCGATTTTCCCATAGTGCACTTGGGTTCAAGACCCCAGAAGAGATGTTCCCCAGAAATAAGCCAAAGGTAAGCCATCGCAAAATATTTGGCTGCCCAGTATTTATACATATACCAAAAGAGAAAATAAACAAGCTAGAACCCTTAGGAAGGAAGGGAATATTTGTGGGATACTATGAGGTCTCCAAGGCCTTTAGGATATACATACCAGGTCACCGCCACATTGAGATTAGTAGGGATGTGACCTTTGATGAATATGCAGCACTCAAGAAATCAAGAAAATTCCATCTTGAAGAGGTATATGAAGAGGAACCCGTAATCCCCAGAGTTGCAGAATCAACGAGGGAGGTTCCCAGAGCTATTGAACCAGTGAGGGAAGTCGTAACTTCCCCTGATGAGGAAATTCTAGAATATCATGACATAGTAGAGTTTCAAGAACCTCCTCAGATGACAATCTCCCATAAAAGAAATCTAGCTTGGGCTAGAGAGGTTATTCAAGATGGAGAGAAATATGGTGTTCCTGAAGGAACCACGAGACATGTGAAGAAACCTAAGCCATTCTCCAGCTATATGGCTTTGATGTGCTATATCCTAGAAAAGGACCCTACATACTTTGAAGAAACCATTCAGAATAAAGAATGGGCAGATGCCATGATAGAAGAATACCAATCCATAATAAAGAACGATGTATGGGAAATATTTCCCAGACCGAAAAGAAAGGATGTGGTATCATCCAGATGGCTCTTCAAAATAAAACATGTTTCTAATGGAAGTATTGAGAAGTATAAAGCAAGATTTGTAGCTCATGGATTTTCTCAAAAAGAAGGCATTGACTATGAAGAGACATTTGCTCTTGTAGCCAGATACACTTCGATTAGAACCATCATAGCCCTTGCAGCTAAGATGAAGTGGAAGTTACACTAGATGGATGTAAATACAACCTTCCTAAATGTTGTTATCGAAGAGAAAGTGTATATAGAGAAACCTCAAGGATTTGAAGTTGAAGATAGGAAGTCTCATGTCTGCAAGTTGAAGAAAGCCTTGTACGGATTGAAGCAAGCTCCAAGAGCTTGGTATGATCGAATAGACAACTTTCTGACGAGCTTGGGCTTTACCAAGAGTAAAGAAGATTCTAACCTCTACTTCAAGGTTATGAATGATGAGCCAATGATACTATTTCTATATGTGGATGACTTATTATTAACTGGAGAATAAAATCTCATCATCGAATGTAAGAAGAGATTTGGTTCAGAATTAGAGATGAAATACCTTGGCCTAATGCACTATTTCTTAGGTCTTGAGGTATGGCAGAGTCTAGAGAGGATCTTCCTTAACCAAGGGAAGTATGCAGTCGAAATCTTGAAGAGATTCAACATGTTAGAGTGCAAGCCCATGAATACACCCATGGAAATGAAGCTGAAGCTGTTGGTCGATACTTCGTCAAATTGATTGATGCCACACNCACTATTTCTTAGGTCTTGAGGTATGGCAGAGTCTAGAGAGGATCTTCCTTAACCAAGGGAAGTATGCAGTCGAAATCTTGAAGAGATTCAACATGTTAGAGTGCAAGCCCATGAATACACCCATGGAAATGAAGCTGAAGTTGTTGGTCGATACTTCGTCAAATTGATTGATGCCACACTGTACAAACAGATTATTGGATCACTGATGTCCCTGACGAACACCAGACCAGACACTTGTTTTGCCGTGAACACCTTGAGTCAGTTTCTGGTAGAACCCAGACATGTTCACCTTGTGGTTGCAAAACATGTTATGAGGTACCTTAAGGGTACATTAGATTGTGGTCTCAATTATGATGGAGATCATGATTTCACAATGAGTGGGTACACTGATTTAGATTGGGAAGGAAGTGTTTCTGACAGGAAAAACACTTTAGGATGTTGTTTCAGTTTGGGATCAGCCATGATCTTGTGGCAGAGTAGGAAGCAATCCATCATTGCTCTCAGCGAAGCAGAATACATTGCTGCATGTTCTGCCAGCTGCGAAGCTATATGGCTTCGAAATTTGTTAATCGGCCTA
Source organism: Picea mariana (assembly GCA_032191745.1). Lineage (NCBI taxonomy): Eukaryota > Viridiplantae > Streptophyta > Pinopsida > Pinales > Pinaceae > Picea > Picea mariana. The sequence goes on from JASDQU010099440.1 coordinate 14,537, forward strand.
TTTGACCTAGATATGGAAGCAACCACGATCCTATGTGACAACCAAAGCTACATAAAGATGACAGAGAATCATGTATTCCATGACAAGTTGAAGCACATAGAGATTCATTATCATTACATCTGTGACATGGTGCAGAGAGGAGCCTTAAAGTTCCAGTACGTTAGCATGGATGAACAGGTTGTTGTTTTGTTGACCAATCCTCTATCTCATGTAAAGTGTGAGCACTTTTGAGATAAGCTTGGTATAGTCCGAAAGGACCTTTCTTGAAAGTGGGAGTATTTTTTGTGATGAGACACCTCTTGCTTCCAGCTTGAGTGCTGTGACATAAAGCAAGAAGTAGAGATGAGACTAGTATTGTGCTTCCATCTTGATAGTTGTGACGTAAATCCAGTCTAGTAACTTTCTTCCAGCTTGAGTGTTGTGAAGTAAAGCAAGACGTTGAGACA
>JASDQU010099444.1:0-20695 GCA_032191745.1 Picea mariana
GGAAAAAACATCTGACAACCTAGAAGGAAGGTCATATATGATGGACAACTCATTGGTAGAAGCCATAGCGAGAATGCGAATCGAGTATCTAATAACCACGGAACTACGTTGCGTTTGAGTCTTCAGATTTCCCTATCTATTCAAAATAAAAAACAAGGAAGGGTTTAATATTAGCCTGTCTATTTATTTTAATGGGAAATGTCCTCGAGCTTTCCAGTTATTAAAGCCCATCTTTTCGAACCTGTCTGGTCGATTCTGAATTTTGAAAGCATATTTAATGTGTATTGGGAAGTTCTGAATGTAGCAGGGATGGAGCCCTATGTAACAGATGTTACTACTATTTTTCAGTTTTTGTCGACGAGTGTATGTAGAACGTACGTAAAGAAAAGTAATTCAAGAATGTTATTTTTTTGCACATGATCCCTTGAAACTCAAATAGTCCGCAAGTACGATTGTCTATTTGTATATTGTGGAACTATCCGTGCTTTTTGTAAGACATAGAACAACAGTGGTTGAAGTTAGAGCCCGCCACCCCGAGAACCCATGATCCAAAAAATGCTTACTATTTTTTTTGTGTTTTTTTGTCCACTAGGGTATGTAAAATGACGTACGTAAAGTAAAATATTTCGACAATGCTAATTTTTTTGGACATGACGGCCTTCAAATTCAAATAGTCCACAAGTCCAATGGTCAATTTGTATATCGGGGAAATCTCTGATTCTCAATTTTCAGCCGCCCACCCCGAGAACCCGCAATGCAAAAACTGGCTAAGTATGGGACGAGGGCTTCGTGCATGCTTTATATATCTACTTTACAAAATTACATATTTCCTATGTTTAATTTATGTTGTCCAGGAAACCTATAATTTGATAAATTTCAATGTCTTCTGTCCAGGAGCCCTTCCTTTAAAGAAAACTAATTCAGAAATGCTAACGTATACACCATAGTTCGATACCACCTATCTGCCAAGCGACGTCCATAAAATTGGCTAAGTATGCAACCGAATGACGACTGGTCGGAATGATCGCGGAACTCTCTGTGCTATTTGCAGGGCACAGAAGAACAAAAGACCAGTTTTCAGCCCGCCACCCCGAGAACCCGTGATCATTAACCTATGTTGTTCAGGAAACCTATAACTTCCTAAATTGCATTCTCTTTTGTCCAGGAGGCTTTTTTTTAAAGAAAACTAATTCGGGAAAGTTAATATATACACCACACACGACCTGTCATAGTATGCAACTGAACTGCAATCCCTTGGAATGACCACAAAAGTGCGAGAAACTAGATTCAAACGTAATTTACAACATGAAAGTAAAAGGGAGAGAACAACTATATCTCCAACACAGCAAAAGACAATTTCATAACTATGAAACCATAGTAACACAGAATCCATGGAAAAAGCATCAACAACTATGAAATATATTTTGAGCTCGAAAAACTCTGCTTCAAAGCGTAACATATGCAATTGACACCGTCTACAATTCTTTACTTTGTTATTTTATCTTAATAAGCCCAATTTTCAGCCCGCCACCCCTAGAAGTCGCGATCATTAACCTATGTTGTCCAGGAAACCTATAATTTCATAAATTGCATTCTCTTCTGTCCAGAAGGCCTTCTTTTAAAGAAAACTAATTCGGCAAAGCTAATGTATACACCGAACACAACCTGTCATAGTTCGATAGAACCTATTCGCGAAGCCGCGTCCATAAAATTGGCTAAGTATGCAACCGAACGATGGTCGCTCAGAATGACCATAGAAACACGACAAACTAGATTCAAACGCAGTTTACAATAGGAAAGTAAAAGGCAGAGAACAACTATATCTCCCACACAACAAAAGGCACTCTCATAACTATGAAACCATAGTAACACAGAATCCATGGAAAATGCATCGACAACTATGAAATATATTTTGAGGCCAACAAACTCAGTTTCAATGCGTAACAGATGCAATTTACATCGCCTGCAATTCTTTAGTCTGTTATTTTATCTTAATAGTATTCTATGCAAACCTAAGTGCAAAAAAATGTAACCAGAGATCCAACAGCAGATGCAACATCCCAACATTGCAAACCCTGGGCAAACAAGAAAAAACACCAAATAAGAACCCAGCTAAGAAACACCAAAAGGCCCAAGTGCAGGCGCAAGACTGAAACCCTGCAAAGTCGAATCAAGCAACAATAAACAACGTACAACAAAGAAAGGAACAAGCAACAACCACCCCCCCAAGAACAAGGCTCTTCCAATCTCGACTGCAGAAACCCAAACGTGAAAATTGCAACAACACGAACATGCAAGCAAGAACAACGAGAACATGCAAATAAGAAATCAATGCCATGAAAAAAGCAAGCATGGACCAGTGAACCAACAATGCTGCTGGAGCATATAAATTTTAAAAACGGAAGAAAATGTCATGTAACAATCCTATTAAGTAACCATTCAACACTACCAAGCCTGTTAGGTAAACATTTAAGTCTGTCAGAAATGCATTATAAACATTTAAGAAAAAAAATCAATGTGACAGGTCTTTGACATATCCCAAATAAATTCATATATTTTTTGTAACAATAGTTCAAACACTAGAGAATGTATTGCAAAGCCAAAATTTGGATATGCCACCATATCAAACATTTCCATAAATTTACCTAGCATAAAATGCTAAACCAAACATTCGAATTAATGGTAGCATTAATCCACCTTCGACGAATGCATAACAAAATTTATGATTCAAAAAAGACCATATACTACCAAATACTTTGGAAATGCAAACATATTTTACATTGGGAATAGCGAAGGCGGAAATAAGACCTCCAATCCTTTGTCCAATCAGATCTTGACAAACATGATACTTTTTATTATATAAAAATCAATGTTTTCACTTTCCTTGTTCCAACAATAGAAAATAGGCAAATATTTATGGTCAACGCACAAGCTAATGCCAGGTCAACGATTTATCAATCGCTACAGTCCCTCTATGCCTACGACAAGGACGAATAATGATCTCTCACATCAAGAATGCTCACATTAAATGACAAATTAAAGTAATGACTAGGTGGCATTTGGAGGGATTTTTGAATTTTTAACTTTTTAATCAAATATTTAAATTGGACAATACCTTTTTTCCATAGAAAAAAGATATTGTCCAATTTAAATATAAACTGCATAAAAATAGTCACATCACTCTCTTCAACCAATAGAAAATTAAGAGTTTCAATTTTCATAAAATGAAAAATATTTTTTATTTAAAAAAAAAAATAGAATTAATAAAAGAAAATAAAAAAACTTTAGAAAGTTGTATGCCATCACAAACAACTAATTGAAAGTCAAATAAAATTGACCCTAAGCCATTACAATATACACTGCAATAGGCAGATATAACAAACAACTATAAAGGAGAGATCTCAGTTTATCAGGAGATCCAAGTATGAGATATGAGCATTAAATAAGGAAAAGGAGATCCGAGTATGAGATGTGAGCATTAAATAAGGAGATATGAGTATTAAATATGTACGATGCAGCATCTGCTAATACTGTATTTGGTCACTGTTGAGGATACATGGCAATATATAATATTTAAAAAAAAAATATTAATTTTAATAATTTTTTACTCACAATTTCACATCCAATTGGGGATAAATTGTCATTTCATTGTAATCAACCAATCATAAAATAGAATTTTGAATATTAAAAATTAAAAAATTATTTATATTTTTTTAAATATTAAATTTAATATAGAAATATTGTGAAACTTTTGAAAACATTATAATTTTTTTTAATTATAACTAAAAAGTAAAAAATCACTACATTCCATGCTTCAGTAGGGACTAATAAAGTAACTTTCAACCAAGTGAGCCAATCTAAAATATATGGAAAATTTGATAAAAGACTACGATTTTTTTTAACTATCTGCCTCAAAGTGTGTGCTTAGCCCCAAAATCGTTAGACAACACATATATCCCAACAGAGGACTCATATCTTCAATAACCACTCACACAACCAGATCAAAGATCAACACACCGATGTTTTGACGTGGTAAAACCCCTACGGGGAAACATCCACGACCTCGACCAACATGGCCACTTGGAGCAATTTATTAATGCAAAAGAAAATATTACAAAGAGATTAACAAGAGAGTTTCTCACAATCGATCATTGACAAATGACCCTCTGTTCTCTTTAAATAGAGATAATGTGTAATACCCCCATTTCCCCCAGTTTTTAAATATGACTATAATTGGCCAAGAGACTATGGCAGACTAAATATGTGTGAATGTTTGATTTGATGAACCCTTGTATAAAATGGTCAATGTATGAATTTGTTTAATAGAATTTGAATATGTGCTGCACAACTACTGAAAGGGGGGAATGTTTTCCAAGATAGACCATGGATGCTATGAGAGAGATGGTGAAGGGAAACCAAGTATGGTTGAGATGACCAATACCTACTGGGTGTAATTTCTCAACAGTCCCCTGACCCATAAATGAATTATCAGTCAGGCTGGTAGTTGGAAGGCCATCCTCAAGAGTTAACGAGTAGATGGGGCAGGGTACCCATCTGTAAGGCTTCCAGGCCTGACCACGAATTAGGATTCAGACTCATACAACCTTGCTAAGGAAGAAAAGAAAGGAGGTAATTCAGGGACATAGACATATCTGCAAGATAACAGGGTAGAGAAAAACACTCTCCCGAGAAGAGAAGTAAATATACTTCAATTCTGAAGTTGAGAGGAAAAAGATGAGAAGAAATCTTGTTTTGGCTGTAAGAAGCCTAGGGCAAGGTTTCGCTACAAGATGATAAATGAGGCTGTCGAGTGACTGAGGAAGTACTTGTGTAGACCTCCTTGCTTGGAGTAGAGAAAACCAGACACCCAGTTCCCATGGGAGAAGGAGAGTAACCTTCGTCCCTGACTATTGTGGAGAAAAGAGAAAGAATCTCTCTCAGAGAATCATGGTCTAGCTCGGGGGTGGCTAGTGGTAAATCCAGTAGGAGTGGTTGTGCCTATGGTTGGGAGGAAACATGCACCCCTTTCAACAATTGCTTCACATTTTCTAGTTTTGATAAGTATTTTCATACTCTGTGTATTATATTGGATGTGATGATGAAATGTCTGTGTTTACGATTCAGTCTTTCAGTATATGATAGTTATTAGAAGAACTCTGTGATTTATTTAAATTTTTATATCTATATGATCTTTCAATTTTTCTCAGTTTTTCTGCTAGAGTAGTCATGAGATGTGAATCCATGGGAGAGAGGGGGTAGGGTTGACTGAAATTCCTAAGCCCTCCCAACCTCGTGAAGTTCACCTTAGCAGGAATGTTAAGTTCAAGTCTGTGAGAGAAGGGCATTTTCCTTCAGACTAACCATCCATCTGACCGAGGGCTCGTTCCCATGTCCTTAACTCAATTACCGCTAAAGGATTAGTGCTTAACCCCTAGAATTTCCAAAGTATTCATGTGACTGAGGTCTGGGAACCCTGCGCTAGTCCAAAAAGGGGCTAACTCTTTCGAATTTGGGACTTGTGAATCAATCCTGGAAAGTAGCCAAAGGCCGAAGTCACAAATCGACGAGGGTCATCGATCTGGGGGTCCAAGGTAGATCCCTCTCAGCCGTTAGATCGAATGTAGGAAAGGGGAGCGTTAAGCGCTTCAACAAAGTGCTACTTCGGGAGAATAGGAATGGTCTAACACCGAAACTCCTGAATTCCTGAGTCGTGGAGTTAATATGGACCATTGAACTGGAGGGACACATATTCATAGATCCACGGTTATCCAGGAGTCTAGGTATTCAGAGATTTAGAAACGCACGAGTTTCCCTTGAAGGTCAGCAAGCCAAAGTAAACCCTGGCTATAGATGCTAGGTACACATGGAAATATATCCGATGTGGTCCGAAAGGAAAGTTAGGAGATACACGATGAACTCCTGAACGCCGAACTGCCGAAGTGATGAGGAATGTTGGGTGAACGGGTACGTGGCACACGATCCCGTGGTTAGAAGACTTCATACTCCGAAGGAATTTGGCCAAGGGTTTTCAAGGAGTGAGAACCATCGAAGTCGTGAACACAGAATTAGATCTCGACCATTGATAAGAAGAGGACATGTCGTGCCAGATTCGAGAGTCCGGAGGCTTAGCTCTTCAGGGGATTTGCGCCGAGAAGATTCAGTGAGCTATGAAGCCTAGAGCCGTGAAGTAACAAGGATCGTGGATCTATGGATCCATGTGGATACTTTGCACTCGTAGGATGGGGGTTGATGTGGTTCGCTGACATCATCTCGGGTTACGTGAACCCGCAACCAAGGTGACACATGTCACCAAGATTTGACCGAATCACAGAACCGTTATGACTATTAAAGCATGACACATGTCATCCCCTTGAGGAGGACGTGTGTCACCCCTCAACCTTGTCGAGTGTCAGTTACTGGTTAGTGTCTGCCTAGCCAATGTGGTTGGTGACGTAATCAAAACCCCAAAAGTTTGGATAACTTCAGGAGTTCAGGGTTTTGGAGCATGTTATAATTAGGAACGTCCAACACAAGCCACCAAACGCCAAATGTCGAAGGGCCAAGGACACATGGTGAAATTTCGGGAGTTCGGGAGTTTGGGCATAGTATGGTAAAAGGGTACGTTCAACAGAAATCAACAATTGCCAAATGTCGAACATTCAATGATGGTCGTCGATCGCCGAAAAAGTAATGCTTTGACCATCAATTTTTGATCTCCAAATGGCTAAGGCCACGTGGTGAGACCTCACAACTTTGGGGATTTGGAAAAAGGTGTGTTACGCGCAGATCGTCGAAGCCTCCTCTTTAAATGTAGGATCTTGGCGGAGGATGTGGACCGTTGATCTCCTTTGTTGTTCGTTGATCTGGGAGTTTGACAATACTGTTAGAACTCTTGAAGTCTGGGAACTCCCAAAGCACCAAAACCTTTGTTAACACAGGCTCTTAGCTCTTGGTTTTTAGCCTGAGGTCACGAGGAGGACCCCGCTAGCTAGTTTAATAACTTAGTGAGAGATGTAAACTCTAGGGGAGCAGAATGAGAGGGTTTTTCTTAAGTAAGGGACCAAAAATGAACCAGGGAAAGTGAAAACTAGATGCCCCATCCCTAGAAAGAGTATGGTGTGTTAAAAATTGGTATCAGAGCATGGCGACAACCCTTGTCCTGCTTGGGCTCATGCACGAGTCACATAAAAATGTTATTAGAGAAATTATGGGGTAACTCCCTACCTTAATCCCCTTCATAAGAAACTTGTTTGGACCTCTACTAAGGAGAGGAACAACACCTTCTATTGTTGATAGATGTTTTGGAAGTCTATATTGTAGGTTGCTAATGTTTCTAATTAAAGAACTGACTTCACCTTGCAATGATATGTGTTGTTCATGAATTGGTAGATTAGTAACTAACATAAAATGTTTTATCTACACTCAAGCAGTCAATGAATGACATGAAAAATACAATGTAAAGGATGGTAACACAACAGGAGTTGGGGAAGAGCTCCCAAAATAGAGAGGAAGAATCTGATGAAAGGAGGTTGGTGGAAACCCCTCCAAATTTGGCTGAAACTGTAAGAAGCCTCGTGGAAAAATTACCAATTTATAAGGCTGACAGTGAAAGGTTGATCAAGGAGCAAGAAAAGAAGATAGAAATTAATACAGTCCTACTGCAAAGTCTATCATATATACAAAGGAAATTGCAACATGGTCCCTCTACCAGTCATGTGGACATGCATCATACTAAGAAAACTCCAAGTCCACTTGAGATACAGAAGCATTTTCCTGAAAGTGGCCACACCAGGAGGAACACCTCAAAGAAGTCCCAACATGGAGCCAAGAGACATTCAATGGAAGATTCCTCTGGTGAAGACACTGACAACTCCAAGGAATCTTCTAGTGGAAAAACTAGTTCCCATTCTCAGACAAGAGGAAAGAAGAGGAAACATTCCAAGAGTCACGACCCTAAAGAATTCAAGAAATCCAAGTCACCCACCTTCAATGGATAGATTAAGAAGGGGGGAGAAGAATAAATTTGGCTACTCGGCTTGAAGAAGTACTTAAGAGTCTATGACTACTCTGAAAACTTAAAGGCTCAGATAGACATTTTCAACCTGAATGGGAAAGATTCCATTTGGTGGGAAGAAATTAGGAATGTGAAATGATTCCATGAGAAGGACTTGTCATGGAAACAATTTGAGAAATACTTAAAGAAGAATTACCTATCAGAAATGTACTTTGATGGGAAGACCAAGGAGTTCTATGAACTCAAGCTGGGACAACTCACCATAGATGAGTATATCAACAAATTTCTCGAGCTGATGAGGTATGTACCCTACATAAAATATGAAAAGGTAAAGATGCAATGATTTATTAGTGGCTTACCTCAGTCCTACCGAGACAAAATTGAGTTTGATGAGTCAAAGACCTTAGAAGATACTATTCGAAAATCAAGGTATCGCTATGAGCAATTGAAGAGTAAGACAAAACCCCATGAATACTGGAAGAAGAAAAACAATTCGGGATTCAAGAAGAAGGGGTTTAAACCCTCAAAATTCAAGAAACTTAGTAAGATCTCTAGGATGAGCGTTCCCGCTAGAAGTGTGTATCAAATTTTTTTCCATCCCAGAGTGGAAATAAACTATTCATAGCAGTTCCAAGTAAGAATGAAAACACAAAGAGAGAAACCTTGAAATGTTGGGGTTGTGGAGGGGAACATATACTGAGGGATTGTCCACATAGGCAACCGAACCCTAGAAGGGTCTGTAACGTCCAAGAGGCTACCACAGTCAATGTTGTGGCTAGGATCCTGCCACAAATTCATGCAACCTTGGATAACAGACAAGCTAACCACCAAGCTTCAGTGGTGGAGATGGAAGGTACGATTGTCAACCATCCTATTTCCATTTTAATAGACCCTGGTTCCAATTTGAGTTATGCAGCCCCTCAAACTATTGAGAAATGTAAATTGCAACAAGTTAAACATGTTAAATCATGGCTGGTACAACTAGCCACTGTAACCAAAAGAAAAGTAAAAAAGGTCATACCAACATGCCAATTTGTCGTTAGTGGGTTTATCACCCAAGAAAACCTAAACATACTTCCTCTAGGATCTTATGACTTGTTAATTGGCATGGACTAGTTGGGTTCCCACAAAAACAAGTTGGACTTTTACAATAAAACTTTGGAGTGTGAAGATGAAGAAGGAAGGAGGGTAACCCTACAAGGGATTCAAAATCATATCTCAATGAGACAAATATCATCCCTCCAAGTGAAGAAGTATTGTAGAAAGGGTTCTCCCTTGTATGCAATATAAGCACTAAAATCTGTTGAGAATGAAAAACCTAGCCTAAAGGACCATCCCATATTAAGAGAATATAAATATGTATTCCCAACAGAGGTACCAAGCCTACCTCCAAGAAGGGAAATTGAATTTTCAATAGAAATTGTACTAGTAACAATGCCAATGTCTAGAACACCCTATAGAATGAGTACACTAGAGCTAGGTGAGATCAAACTACAACTTAAGGAGATGTGGGAAAAAGGATACATACGGCCTAATGTGTCTCCATGGGGAGCACCAGCCTTATTTGTGAAAAAGAAAGATGGTTCACTCAAACTGTGCATGGATTATAGACAAATCAATAAGATGACCATCAAGAATAAGTATCCCTTTCCAAGGATTGATGACTTGTTTGAACAATTAAGGGGTGCTACCATATTCTCCAAGATTGACTTGAGGTTTGGATACCATCAGGTCCAAATTAAATATGAAGATATCCACAAGAAAACCTTTAGGACAAGATATGTCCACTATGAATTTGTGGTGGTGCCATTTGGGCTTACCATTGCACCAACCACTTTTATGTGCTTAATGAATAACGTTCATAGATGATATCCTAATATATTCCAAGAATAGAGAAGAGCATGAAGAACATCTCAAGCTAGTACTCCAGGTACTAAGAGAACATCAGCTCTATGATAACCTCAATAAGTGTGACTTTTTCCATAAACAAGTCCACTACCTAGGCCATGTTATTTATGAGAAAGGAGTGACAGTTGACCCTGGCAAGATTAAAGCCATCATGGATTGGCCTATCCCAAAGGATGTATCTGATATCAAATCCTTTATGAGAATGGCATGATACTATAGGAGATTCATAAAACGATTCTCTAGGATTGGTTGCCCAATCACCTCCCTTCAGAAAAAGGGGGTTAAATTCATTTGGACCTCAGAATGTGAAGAAATATTTCAAGAGTTGAAATACCTTATAACCAATGTGCCTGTACTGAAGATTGCAGAACCCAAACAAAGACTTCCTTGTGTGTATAGATTCCTGCAAGGAAGAGCTCATAGGAGTCCTTGTGCAAGAAGGACATTTAATTTGCTACGAATCGAGAAAATTGAATGAGCATGAAGTAAATTATGTGACCCACGATACATAATTGGCTGCCATAATGCATTCTTTAAAGATGTGGAGGCATTACCTCTTAGGTAGGATATTTTTACTTATGACAGACCATAATGGATTGAGGTATTTGTTTGACCAACCAAATCTCAATGTGAGACAAGCTAGGTGGATGGATCTCCTTTATTGAGTTTGAATTTTAAATCAAACATATCAAAGGAAAGGAGAATAGGGTGGATGATGCCCTTAGTAGGAGTATGAAAGTGGTTCATGTGGTAGCTATAAGCACCAGTGAATTAGACATAAAAGAGAGGGTCAAAACTGCACAAGAAACCGATGCATTTTTCAAGACTATGACATCATACCTAAAGAAAGATCCCACATGGATGAAGTATGAAGGTTATTAGATGCTTAATGATGACCTACTGACTTACAAGGGAATATTGTACATTCCAAATTGTGATGAATTGAAGAGGCTCATAATAGATGAACTACACAAGAGACCATATACTAGTCATCTTGGTTATCAGAAAATGATCACAACCACTAGGAAACTATTCTATTGGCCTGGAATGAAAAATGACATAGTTGATTACTTAGCTAAGTGTTTATAATGTCAACAAGTCAAGGAAGAGAACTGACATACAGTAGGGCTGTTGCAGCCCCTACCAATTCCTGAATGGAAATGGGAAACTATCTCCATGGATTTCATCCCGGGATTACCAAGATCAACCAAACAAAATGATTCCATCATGGTAGTTATGGACAAATTGAGTGAGGTTGCTCACTTCATACCTATCAAGTCAACTTGCAAAGCAATAGATATTGCCAACATCTTAATGAAAGATATATTCAGATTGCATGGCACGCTTAAGGAAATTATATCTATCAGAGATACAAAGTTTACTTCAAACTTTTGGAAATATATGTTTGCTGGTTTTGAAACCAAATTGCTCTTTAGTACAACCTATCACACTCAAACAGATGGGAAAACAAGAGAGGGTAAAAAAAGTATTAGAAGACATGCTATGGATGCATGTAATGCATGAACCCAAGAAATGGGAGGACTACCTACCACTGGTAGAATATGGTTACAACAATGGTTATCAAGATTCATTAAAAATGAGTCCTTTTGAAGCCCTCTATGGAAGGAAATGCAACATTCCAATCAGCTGGAACAACCCAATAGACGGAGTTACAATCGGGCCAGATATGCTATAGAAAATGGAACAACAAGTGATTTAGATAAGGCAAAATATAAAGATAGCCTAGGATAGACAAAAAAGTTATGCAGACCTGAAAATGACTCCTAGAGAGTTCAAAGCATGGGATCATGTGTATCTTCGAGTTAGACCCAGGAGAAGCTCCTTGATGATGGGAGCTTGTGCCAATCTGATACCCCGATATTTTCGACCCTTTGAAGTTTTGGATAGAGTGGGACTAGTAGCCTATCGACTAACACTTCCTCCCACAATGAAGACAAATAATGTTTTCCATGTTTCTTTATTAAAGAAGTATGTACATTATTCTAATAATATTATTTACTGGTCTATGATTCAGGTGGAACCCAAGGGATAATTCCTGCCAGAACCTCAATGCATAATAGACAGGAAGGAAACCCCACTCATGAACAAAATAATTGCATAGGTCAAGGTGTTGTGGAAACACTTTGGCCTAGATGAGGCCACATGGGAAATGGAGGATGCCATGATACATGCATATCCATTTTTTCTTACTTCTATAGATACAGAGCACATTGACAGATAGAACATCGAGGACGATGTTCCTTTAAGGGGGAGGGGATTGTAATACCCCTATTTCCCCCAGTTTGTAAATATAACTATAACTGGCCAAGAGACTATGGTGAACTAAATATGTGTGACTATTTGATTTGATGAACCCTTGTATAAAAGGGTCAATGTATGAATTTTTGTTATTAATAGAATTTGAATATGTGTTGCACAACTGCTGAAAGGGGGAAAATTTTTCCAAGATAGAACATGGATGCTATGAGAGAGATGGTGAAGGGAAACCAAGTATGGTTGAGATGACCCTCACTAGACCAGTATCTACTAGGCGTAATTACTCAATAGTCCTCTGACCCAGAAATGAATTAGCATTCAGGCTGGTAGTTGGAAGGCCATCCTCAAGAGTTAATGAGGAGATGGGGCAGAGTACCCATCTGTAAGGATTCCGGGCTTGAATTGGGATTCAGACCCACACAACCTTGCTGAGGAAGGAAAGAAAGGAGGTATTTCAGAGAAAGAGACAAATCTGCAAGATAGTAGGGTAGAGAAAAACACTCTCCCAAGAAGATCAATAAATATAATTTGATTTTGAAGTTGAGAGGAAAAAGATGAGAAGAAAGATTTTTTTGGATGTAAAAAGCCTAGGGCAGGGTTTCACTACATGCTGATAAATGAGGCCAATGAGTGACTGAGGAAGTACTCGTGCAAACCTCCTTGCTTCGAGTAGAGAAAACCAAATGCCTAGTTTCTATGGGAGAAGGAGAGTAACCTTCATCCTTGACTGTTGTAGAGAAAAGAGAAAGAATCTCTCTCAGAGAATCATGGTCTAGCTCAGGGGTGGCTTGTGGTAAATCTACTAGGAGTCATTGTGCCTATGTTTGGGAGGAAACATGCACCCCTTTCAACAGTTGCTTCAGATTTTCCATTTCTGATAAGTATTTTCATACTCTGTGTATTATATTGGATGTGATGATGAAATTTCTGTGTTTATGATTCAGTCTTTCAATATTTGATACTTAATAGAATATCTCTATGATTTCTGTAAATTGTTATATCTATATGATCTTTCAATTTATCTCATTTTTTCTGCTAGAGTATTCATGAGATGTGAATCCACAGGAGAGAGGGTAGGGTTTTCTAAACGCCTAAGTCCTACCAACCCCATGAATTTCACCTTAGCAGGAATGTTAAGTTGAAGTCTGTGGGAGAAGGGAATTTTCCTTTTGACTAACCATCCATATGATCGAGGGATCATGCCCATGTATTTAACTCAATTTCCTCTAAAGGATTAACGCTTAACCCCTAGAATTTACAAAGTATCCATGTGATTGCGGTCTGGGAAGTTTGCGCTAGTCCAAAAAGGGGCTATCTCTTTCAGCTTCGGGACTTCGGGACTTGTGACTCCAAAATCCTCGAAATTAGTCGAAGGTCGAAGTCATGAATTAAAGAGGGCCATCGATCTGGGGGTCCAAGGTAGTTCTCTCTCAGCTGTTAGATCAGATGTAGGAAGGGAAGCATTAAGTGCTTCGATGAAGTGCTACTTCGGAAGAATAGGAATGGTCTAGCACTGAAACTCCCAAATGCCCGAGTCGTGGAGTTAATCTAGACTATTGAACTGGAGGGACACATGTCCATAGATCCACGGTTATTCGGGAGTTCGGGTATTCGAAAATTTAGAAACGTGTGAGCTTCCCCCAAAGGTCTACAAGCAAGAGTAAACCCTAGTCGTAGATGCTAGGTACACGTGGCAATAGATCCGGTGTGGTCCTGAAGGAAAGTAGGAAGATACATGTTGAACTCCCGAAGTGACGAGGATCGTTGGATGAACGGGTACGTGGCATGTGATCCCGTGGTTCGGAGACTTTGTACTCCAGAGGAATTTGGCAAAGATTTTTCAAGGAGTGAGAACCATGGAAGTCATGAAGGCCTAATTACTTCTTGTCCCTTCATAAGAAGAGGACACATGGCAGCAGATCCGAGATTCCGGAGACTTATCTCTTTGGGGGATTTGCACCGAGAAGATTCACTGAGCTCCGAAGCCCGGAGCCACAAAGTAATGAGGACCGTGGATCTATGGATCCACATGGATACTTCTCAGCTATAGGATGGGGGTGTACGTGGCTCACTGATGTCATCCTGGGTGATGTGGACCCACAACCAAGGTGAAACGTGTCACCCATATTTGACCGAATCACAGACCCTTTATGACTATTAAAGTATGACACATGTCATCCCCTTGAGGAGGACGCGTGTCACCCCTCAACCTCACCACATGTCAGTTACTGGTTAGTGTTCGCCTGGCCAATGTGGCTAGTGACGTAATCAGATCCCCGAAAGTTTCGTTAACTTTGGGCGTTCGGGGGTTTTGGAGCATGTTATAATTAGTAACGTCCAACACAAGATTCCAAATGTCGAAGGGCCAAGACGATGTGGCAAAATTTTGGGAGTTCAATAATTTGGGTGTAGTAAGGTAAAAGGGAATGTTCAATGAAAATTGCCGATCGTCGAACGCCGAACATTCAATGACGGTCGTTGATTGCTGAAACGTTGAAAAAGTAAGGCTTTGATCGCTGATTTTTAATCTCCAAATAGATAAGGACACATGGCGAGACCTTGCAACTTTGGGGATTTGGAAAAAAGTGTGTTACACGCAGATCACCGAAGCCCCGTATTTAACTGTAGGATCTCGATGGAGGATGTGGATTGTTGATCTCCTCCGTTGTTCGTCGATCTGGGAGTTTGACAATACCATCAGAACTCCCAAAGAGCCAAAACCTTCACTAACGTAGGCTCTTAGATCCCGGTTTTTAGCCTGAGGTCACGAGGAGGACCCCGCTAGCTGGTTTAATTGCTTAGTGAGAGATGTAAACTTCAGGGGAGAAGAATGAGAGGTTTTTTCTTAAGTAAGGGACCAAAAATGAACCAGGGAAAGTGAAAAATTGATGCCCCATCTCTAGAAAGGGTATTTAGGGGTTGGGTGTGTTACATCATGAAATAATCGGGTGCTAAGCCACGTATTAATGTAGTCATTAAGATCGAGGAGAATATGCATACTAAAGAAAAAAACTTTTACCTAACAACACATTAGACCAAGTTGATCTTAACTAAATCCTAAGTGTCTACATATCCTAACATCCCCTCTTAAGAACAACTTGGGATAGGATTGAAGGATTTACAAAGGTGACACAATAGGAGAAGGAAGGATGCATTAGAGTCTATCCTCCCTTAATGACAACTTCCTGAACTCCTAACATAGATAAACATTTGGAAAACTTCGCTTCTGTAAGAGACTTTGTGAAAATGTCTACAACTTGATCTTTTGTAGGGAAAAAGAGCCATTTAATAACTTAATCATGAATGATATTTTTGATGAAGTGTATGTGTATCTTGATGTGTTTGTTGCACTAATGTTGAACCAGGTCTTTGGTGAGTTTGATGGCACTTTGATTGTCGCACCAGAGGGTGGTCAGATGTTGCTTCTAGAATCCAAACTCTTAAAGGATTTGTTGAAGCCACAACGATTCATGATTTGCATTAACCACTGCTCGATACTCTACTTCTAATGAAGAAAGAGAAATAACCTAATGTTTCGTATAGGCCCAAGTGATAAGTCCTAAACCAAGGCTGAAAACATAACCTCTAGTAGAATTTCAATCATCAAGGTTACTGGCTCAATATGAATCAGTGAAACCAACCAATAAATGAGTCCCCCCTGAACTGTAATGTATCTCGAACTGAACTGTACCCCAGACATACCGAAGTATTCTTTTAGTTGTTTTCCAATGGATTTCATGGGGTGTTTGCATAAATTAGGAAACAATACCAAAAACAAAGGAAATATTAGGATAGGTATGAGTCAAGTATAAGAGGCTACCAACTAACTGATGATACAAAGTGGTATCAACTTTGGGATAAGTCTAGGTGGCATCAAGTTTGACTCTAGACTAGAAGGGAGAAGGGGGTGGTTTATAATCTTCCATGTGAAAGTGACGAAGAATATCACAAACATACTTAGATTGAGAAAGAAAAGTTCCTTCCTTGGTTTGGAAAACTTGGAGGCCAAATAAATAGTGCAAATAGCCTAAGGCAATCATTTCAAATTTATTCTTAAGGCTGGTTTTCACAAGGTTAAAATTTTTAGGGTCACTATCAGTAAGGATAAGATCATCAACATAAAGAACAAGGATTATGAGATGGCTTCCTACTTTCTTGGTATAGACATTGGGGTCAGAATGACATATAGAAAAGTCGGTGTAAAGAAAAAAACTATCCATTTTAGCATACCAAGCTTGAGGAGCTTGCTTAAGACCATAAATAGATTTCTTAAGGCAACAAACAAGGCTAGAGTCATTATGGACATAGCCAATAGGTTGTTCCATGTAGATTTATTCTTGCAAATCCCCATGCAAGAAGGAAGATTTGACATCCATCTGAAGGACCTCCCATTTATGTGAGGTTGCAAGGGCTAGAACAAGGCGGATGGAATTCATTTTGGATACATGGGAAAATGTTTCATTATAGTCAATTCATTCAACTTGGGAAAATCCTTTGGCAACTAACCGAGCCTTGTGTCTTTCAACACTTCCATCTGATGCATACTTAGTTCTGTAGACCCATTTACATATGACAATTTTTCTTTCTTTAGGAAGAGGTACGAGATCCCAAGTATCATTCCCCATTAAAGAATGATACTCTTCATTCATTATTGTATCCCAACCTAGATGACTTGAAGTTTATGCAAATGTCTTTGGATCACGAGTCTCTAAAGATAAGAGGCTTGATGGAACTGTGAATGTGTCTAACACTAATCTGAAGGATCATTGGAAAGATCACCGACTGCTTCTCGTGTTGAACAAACCCATCTAGGAAGCGGTGGTGCTGGTGCAGGATTAGGTTCAATGGACTCATTTGGAGGAAGGTGAACAAATGAAGGTGGATTTTCATCCTCACTATCATCATCTGAAGAAGAAGAAACCAGAATAGGAACAAAAGAAGGAATAGACACTAAATATGGCTAAAACTTCGAATTAGGCTCGCAGGCCAAGAGATTTCCTTAAAATTTAACATCTCTTCTAATAATAATTTCATTACAATGAGGTTGAATAAGTTTGTAACCTTTGACATCTTCATAATAACCAACAAATATACACTTCTCACTTTTAGGCTACAATGCTTTCCTTTTCACATAAGGAGTGTGAGCCCATGCTACAATGCCAAATACACAGAAGTGACTTACATTTGGATTAATTTTATTCATGCTTCTTTCGATGTTATATTTTTTAGAGGCTTTGCGGGAGTGCGATTTACGATGTGATTTGCACAGTTAATGGCTTTCGCCCAATATTTTAGACTTAATCCCTTAGATTAGATCAAACATTTAGCCCTTTCTTTTAATGTGTGGTTCTTTCTCTCAACAACACCATTTTGTTGTGGTGTATATGGAAGAGTGTGTTGCATTTCAATGCCCTATGCAGTGAAATAACTTGTAAATTGATTGTTCACATATTCACCTCCATTATCAGTTCTTAACCTTTGAATTTGATGTCCATATTAATTTCCTACAAGGGCCTTGTAGGCCAAGAACATGTCAAAAACTTTGCGCTTAAGTTTTAATAATTAAACCCAAGTGCATTTGTATTTACAATTACTACAAGGCACTCCATCTCACTGAGAAAAAAATGAACATGATCTGGAATTCAGGCATAGCCCTTGCTAGTTCTGTTCCAGAGGTAGAATATTTTAAAGAACTTCAGTGGTGTGAAAATAAATTCAATTCAAAGTAAATAATAATCCAACTCCAAGGACAACAACCTATCTCTTTAGCTCCTTCAATATTTACCAAAATGCTACATCTCTCCATGCCTACCATTCGATTCAAGGGAAAAGAGGCTAATGAACTCCTCAAACAACAAAAAGGAGGGTAAGAGCTCCTTGATAAATATCTGGTCGACCCAAGAAATAACATTACCTCTTCCAAGATTGAGGTAAGCCCCTTGAAATACCCATACATGGAAAATTTGTGGTTATTTGCTTGTATCATTGGATTGGAATCCACGACCTCTATGCCAAGAAATATCATCTATGCCTTTAATTTTTCTCTGCATGAGAATGATACCATAGATTGGGGTCACATTATTTCTAGTGAAATCTCAGATCAATTAAGTAATCTGAAAAAGACCCAGAAATTTTATATGACATCCTATCTTATTTTCACCATAGCCTATTGCCATGTGTTTGAGGACTTGTCGAGGGAAAGGATAATTGATTTTTAGGTGGAAACAGTCTTCGCTTAGTATTCAACCTTGCAGAGGCACAAATCTCAGTATAATTTCTGCACGGTTCACAATAATTTTATCTCAGAATTTAAAAAATTACTTTTTTGGCCCTAATGTGTCAAGATTATCACTCGAAGTTGCCACCTTTCTCGTAGGAAAAGGAGTTTTTGAAACTACTGAAGATTTCAATATTATAAGGTTATTTGGTTGTGAATAGAAACCTTTCCTCCTCCCGTTTTATGTATCAAACAAGCATTTTATTGTAGAACTTTGCAGGAAATGTAAGTCCTAAGCTCACTTCTTCAAAGAGAAGAGAAATAAGCAGTTCATCTTGCTACCTTGGAAAATTGGAGAAATCATTGTAAAACACATCTCCAATTTGGATGAACTTGTAGGTCATCTTGACCAACTTGGCCTAAAATAAGCTGAACTTGTTGAGGGTTTTGAACCAAATGATATGTTTATTGAAAATATGTCCTTAATTGGTTATTCTTCCTATTTTACCAAAATTGAAAAATTTGAAGAAGGGGGTCGAGATAATTTGAATCTCCTTGAAGCTTCAGTGGACTAGGATTTTAATGACACGGAGGAATTATTTGGTACCAATGAGGGATATCGACAACAAGCTAAAGAAGTGACAGATAGAAATCCCAATTCATCAATTGTGTCTCAAAAGTGTCCCTTGTAAGAATGAAACCTAGGAGCATTGGTTTGGAGATGAGAAAAACACATGTTGGAAGTTCAGATGATGGTGGTGATAAGGACCTAGAAAAGAAAAACCTTGAAAAATATCATATTGTATATATATTTCTTCCAAAAGAAAAACAGATATACAAAAATTAGGGTTAGGTGTACATGAAACTCAAGAAAGTCCACGGGCTATGGATGTAGATGAGCATATTGAATAACTCAATTAGTTTGAGAAAACACTGTTGGAAACTCTAGATATCACTGAAGCCCTAGTCACTCAGGAACCATAGATATTTGAAGAGGAGTATGTAACCTTGCACCACATGGCCTATAATCGAGCGTCTGAAAAAATGTCAATTGAAAAAGTGAATACAAAAAACAAGAAGGTATATGAGAAATGGAAATCAATAATTGATTTCAACGGGGTTGCACCATCAAAAATTGTACAATTCCATGAAGCAACCAGAAAATCCCTAAAACAGTCTGTCGATAACATTGAAAAGGAAAATTTGGAATTAAAACAAAAATTAAAAGAATTAGAGGAAAATTTAATTTCATGACCATTGTTTGCAGAACCTTTATACATAGTGCAACCAACACTCATTTTAGAAGATATCCCAGAAAGCAGCAACAAATGGAAAGGTTCATCTAGTTTTCTGCAAGCAATAAGAAATGTTTTTGGAGACGAGATACACAAAATAATAGATTTGATTCAAGAAATTTGGGAGCTTGCACAAAGGTCCACCAAATTTACAACAATGATTAAAAATGTCAAAGAATATCTTTGGAAAGATTTGGATAATGATGAAGGTTTCTACAAGGATGTTGTGGGTACATTCTCAACTAAAGTTTCAATCTTAAACAATATTCCTAGAAGAGAGAAAAGCCTTCCTTTAAAAATCCGAATGAAACAAATTAATGCATGTTGGTTGAAGAGAATAACAAATTTGAGAGAAATGATAAATGGACTAAATGCTTTGAAGAACAAAAGAGAGGACTTATACTTGAAGATTCTTAATCTCACGAAATAACTTGATGGCCCGAATCTATTAATGGATACAATTCTTTCATCTAAAGAGAAATTATTAGACCAACTTAGTGTATTGAAATTTGCATGTGCTAATGAATTCACATAATCAATTGAATTCTTCGAGAAATAAATAGAAAGGTGGCTAGTTAGATACATGAACAAAAATGATGAGGTAGATGACACATTGCACCAATCAGGCATGCACCTAAGGGAGACAGAGAATTATTTATTCGAAATAAAGACAAGGCATGAGATCATGGTGGCCCCCATGAGGGAATATATTGAAGATTGGTTAATAAAATCCTTAATCAAAATCAATGAGCCTGAACAACAAGAAATGGTTGCAACAATTATGCCACCTCAACCACAACAAGCATCTACAAAATAGGAACCAACAAATAAGCGAGGGTTCATAAAAATTTTCCATCACAGCATTTTTATTTCAAGGTTTGCGAGAACCCCATCCCAATCCTCTTTGAAGGACAAACACAAATCTTTTATTTCAAGACATTTACCTTGTATTTTTTAAAGACATATATTATTTTTTGAGGTTTT
>JASDQU010099445.1:0-10207 GCA_032191745.1 Picea mariana
TCGCAATAGCCGACAAGTCAGAGTTTCGAAGTTTCAGAATTCGGGGTTTGAACAACAAGACACTCGACTGCAGGACTTGCGATAGAGCAAAGTTTGATCTCCTAAGTGAAAAGGGAGAATACCACGAGGCTTCACTGTGGGTGCAGATTTCCTGAAAGGGAAATAGAAGAGCGGTTGTTGAAATCTCTTCGGGCCAGTGAAGAAAGAAAGATCCTGTTGACGTGGACCTTCCGACCTGCAGGTTGAGGAGGGTGGTGTCATCATCAACTATGCTGAAGCTTTTAAGAAAACTAAAACTGCAGAAGTAAAAAACAAAAAAATAAAAAAAAATCGCAAATTCAAAATGCTGGCAAAAAGGCGCTTTCATAGGTAAGGCACTTTAGTACTCAACCTTCTTCAAATTCAATGACATTTTTATTATTTGAGTAAAGGGGAAAAAACATCTGACAACCTAGAAGGAAGGTCATATATGATGGACAACTCATTGGCAGAAGCCCTAGCGAGAATGCGAATTGGGTATCTAATAATCGTAGAACTACGTTGCGTTTGAGTCTTTAGCTTTCCCTGCTTGTTCAAAATCAAAATCAAGGAAGGGTTGAATATTAGCCTGTCTATTTATTTTAATGGGAAATGTCCTCGAGCTTTCCAGTTATTAAAGCCCATCTTTTCAAACCTGTCTGGTCGATTCTGACTTTTGAAAGAATATTTAATGTGTATTGGGAAGAACTGAATGTAGCGGGGATGGAGCCCTATGTAACATATGTTACTACTATTTTTTATTTTTTTTCGACGAGCATATGTAGAACGTACATAAAGAAAAGTAATTCGAGAATGCTATTTTTTTTGCACATGAGCCCTTGAAATTCAAATAGTCTGCAAGTCTGATTGTCTATTTTTATATCGTGGAACTATCCATGTTATTTGTAGGACACAGAACAACAATGGCTAAAGTTAGAGCTCGCCACCCTGAGAACCCGCGATCCAAAAAATGCTTACTATTTTTTTTTGTGTGTTTTTTTGTCCACTAGGGTATGTAAAACGACGTATGTAAAGTAAACTATTTCGACAATGCTAATTTTTTTGGACATGGCGACCTTTAAATTCAAATAGTCTGCAAGTCCAATGGTCAATTTGTATATCGGGGAACTCTCCGATTCTCAATTTTCAGCCACCCACCTCGAGAACTCGCGATGCAAAAACTTGGCTAAGTATGGGACGAGAGCTTCGTGCATGCTTTATATATCTACTTTACAAAATTACATATTTCCTATGTTTAATTTATGCTGTCTAGGAAACCTATAATTTGAAAATTTTCAATGTCTTCTGTCCAGGAGCCCTTCCTTTAAAGAAAACTAATTTAGAAATGCTAATGTATACACCATAGTTCGATACCACCTATCCGCCAAGTAAAGTCCATAAAACTGGCTAAGTATGCAACTGAATGACGACCGATCAGAATGATCACGGAACTCTCTGTGCTATTTGCAAGGCACGGAAGAACAAAAGCCCAATTTTCATCCTTCCACCTAGAGAACCTGCAATCATTAACCTATGTTGTTCAGGAAATCTATAACTTCATAAATTGCATTCTCTTCTGTCCAAGAGGCTTTTTTTTAAAGAAAACTAATTCAGGAAAGTTAATGTATAGACCACACACGACCTATCATAGTATGCAACTAAGCTTTAGTCGCTTGGAATGACCATAGAAGCGCGAGAAACTAGAGTCAAACGCAGTTTACAATAGGAAAGTAAAAGGGAGAGAACAACTATATCTCCCACACAACAAAAGGCAATTTCATAACTGTGAAACCGTAGTAACACAAAATCCATGGAAAAAGCATCGATAGTTATGAAATATATTTTGAGCTCGACAAACTCTGCTTCAAAGCATAATAGATGCAATTGACATCATCTGCAATTCTTTACTCTGTTATTTTATCTTAATAAGCCCAATTTTCAACTCGCTAGCCTAGAAGCTGCGATCATTAACCTATGCTATCCAGGAAACCTATAATTTCATAAATTGCATTCTCTTTTGTCCAGGAGGCCTTCTTTTAAAGAAAAATATTTTGGCAAAGCTAATGTATACACCGAATACAACCTGTCATAGTTCGATAGAACCTATTCACGAAGCCGCGTCCATAAAACTGGCTAAGTACGCAACCGAACCGCGGTTGCTCGGAATGACCACATAAACATGAAAAATTAGAGGCAAACACAATTTACAACAGGAAAGTAAAAGGTAGAGAACAACTATATCTCCCACACATCAAAAGGCACTCTCATAAATATGAAACCATAGTAACACATAATCCATGGAAAACACATCGGTAGCTATGAAACATATTTTCAGGCCGCCAAACTCTGTTTCAACGTGTAACAGATGCAATTTGCATCACCTACAATTCTTTAGTCTACTATTTTATCTTAATAGTATTCTGTGCAAACCGAAGTGCAAAAAAATGTAACCAGAGATCCAACCGCAGATGAAGCATCCCAACATTGCAAACCATGGGAAAACAAGAAAAAGCACCAAATAAGAACCCATCCAAAAAGAACAAAAAGGCCCAAGTGTAGGCGCAAGACCGGAACCCTGCAAAGTCGAATCAAGCAACAATAAACATCATACAGTGAAGAAAGGAACAAGCAATAGCCACCCCCCAGGAATGAGGCTCTTCCAATCATGACTGCAGAAATCCAAACGTGGAAAATGAAACAACACGAATAGGCAAGCAAGAACAACGAGAACATGCAAATAATAAATCAGTGCCATGAAAAAACAAAGCATGGACCAGTGAACCAGCAATGCCGCTGGAGCATATAAATTTTAAAAATGGAAGAAAATATCTTGTAACAAGCCTGTTAAGTAACGATTCAACACTACCAAGTCTGTTAGGTAAACATTTAGGTCGGTCAGAAATGCACTGTAAACATTTAAGAAAAAAATTCAATGTGGCAGGTCTCTAACCTATCCCAAATAAATTCATATATTTTTTGTAACAATAGTTCGAATACCAGAGAATGCATTGCAAAGACAAACTTTGGATATGCCACCATATCAAACATTGCCATAAATTTACCTAGCATAAAATGCTAAACCAAACATTTGAATTAATGGTAGCATTAATCCACCTTCAACGAATGCATAACAAAATTTATGATTCAAAAATGACCATATACTACCAAATACTTTGGAAATGCAAACATATTTTACATTGGGAATAGCGAAGGCGACAATAAGACCTCCAATCCTTTGTCCAATCATATCTTGACAAACATGATACATTTTATTATATAAAAATCGATGTTTTCACTTCCCTTGTTCCAACAATAGACAATAGGAAAATATTTCTCGTCAACACACAAGCTAATGCCAGGTCAATGATTTATCGATCGCTATAGTCCCTCTATGCCTACGACAAGGACTAATAAAATAATGGTTGTGATTTCACCCATTAAGTTTTTCAATGTTATTATAAAGGCATTCGTTTTTATGTTTATATTTTTATATTTACTTAATCTTATTAAAAATTACTATGGTTGCTAATTGATTTCCTTAAAAGAAAAATAAAGTTTTTGAACAAAGTGGTATGAATCTCAACAATTTATGGGCAACATTTATCTTGGTTCCCTTTCATATTTACCAATTTGTGATTGTTTGGGGGCGTTTCATTTTATGGCCGGTGTTCCATTTGACATAGTAGTGGACTGTGTCCGTTGTGAAGCTTGGTAGGTTGGCTCTGAAGCATGGCTAGCATTTCATTTTCATCTAAAATTAATTCTACTTCAATGACCGAGTTTCTATCCTCTCTGTATATAATTATTTAATCCTAAGCATGAGATGTAAAGGATTGTTATTTATGGTATTGAGATGCATTTTAGATATGAGACAAAAAATGTGAGGCTTGCGTTGGAGAACGAGGGCAGGTGCAATATGAGTTTTCCTTTCTGGACTCACTTACAGTGAGTACTTGGGCCTCGCACGTGCTCCCCTTCTACAACATGGATTGCACAACAATCTTACAAGTTCATCATGCCATTTCTTGTACATAATTTTAGTATTGAGTTTGCCTTTCTGGCCTCACTGACAGTGAGTACTTGGGCCTTGCATGTGCTCCCCTTCTACAACATGTATTGCACAACAATCGTACAACTTTTTCATGCCATTTCCTGTACATATTTTCACTATTGGGTGAAACAAGAGAATAGGATTAGAAATTCTTCTTCAATTTCAGTATTTTCATGTGTTTTATTTAATATGTTTAGAGCTACTTGCTTTCAATTTTTGAATTCTTTTGTTTGTTCACTTTCTTAAAGAAAAATCTATGCGCATGATAGTTGATGGAGAATAACACCTTTTAGTTTCTCTCTATGTTATTCGCTCTCAAAACTCTCTTTACAGAAAAAAAAAACATTGTGTGTAGGATCAACTATGCATCATCTGAGTTATTTCCATATCAATTAGACAACTAGAGGTTATCAAGAACACTCGAGTCCAACAAGCATGCACATGTTTGGCTAGGGAAAGAACCCTAGGAGCTAGGTTTTGACATTGGGAAGGAATTGATAACCTCGAGTCCAACAAGCATGCACATGCTTGGATAGGGAAAGAACCCTAGTAGCTAGGTTTTGACATTGGGAAGGAATGTGCAGAGATTTTTAAAAAGTATAGCCATTAGGTTATGTGATCCCATTATGGTTTTTTTAGCTAATATTTATTCATGCTTACCATCACTTTGCTGAGAAAATAAGCAACATCTTCTCCTTGTCTACATTGTTTTAAATGTATGAACATTGTATTAAGAAAATTATCCCTTTCACATAGTGCTCATATTTGTCAATGTAATGCTTTCTTTTTGTTTTTTAGGTGTAATGGTATGAATATATTTTGAAAAAAATTGGTTTCTCCATAGCTATTCATTTTAAGAACAAATTTTATCTTATCCCAATTTGTATAAGTATGAGAAAGCTGTGATGATACATCTTAGCAATGTTGATAGCCAAAATAAGTTCAAGGGTGTCCTCAAAGAACTAATGAAATTAGCAAATCATTAAGGGCATAAAAGTAATTTACCCAAGCTTAATGCATCTTCTCATTTTAAATCTAATAAAAAACTCCACTACATTTAGTTATTATATTTTTCCATGCATGGTTTAATACATACTGATAATCTTTCCATTTAGCATTTACATGAAGGAATTTAGCATAAATGCATGAAAGGCATAAATGTATGAAAGAACGAGCATAAGGTATTATCCAATATAATAAACATATGGAATTAGGGTAATATTAGAGTTATTGCTATTAGAGTTAGGGCTATTTGTATTTAGGTTTAGGTGTACACCTATTGGAAAAGAGCACATTTAATGATAATTAGGGTTCTTAGTTTTAACTTTAAATAATTACGTTTCTAAGTTTAAGGTTCTCACCTAGATAATTAGGGTTCTTACATAATTATGGTTCTCAATTCAAGGTTCTTAAATAAATAATTAGGGTTCTCACTTTATGATATAAGGTTCCCAAAACTATTCTTAGATAACTAGATAATTATGGTAATTAGGGTTGTGTGTTTACATAATTAGATTCACTAATTATGGTTCTTAAATAATTAGGATTCTTAGTTTACATAATTAAATTCACTTAGAATATTGAAAACATTTTTTATATAATATGATTTTTTTTTATATAATATTTAGTTTGGAGCTATATTCTAAGTTTAGATAATTAGGGTTCTAAGTTTAATGGTTAAATTTCTCAGATAATTAGGGTTCTCACTTTTACATAATTAGATCCCCAATTACAGTTTAGTCTCATTTTATTGTTCTTAGATAATGTATAGTTTAAGGTTAAAATGTATAACTTCACCCAAAAATATAAGGCTCAAATGTGCAACTTCTATTTATTGTAATGTATAGTTTTATTTAAATTGCATTATTATTAAATTAATTTGAATGAACTTATGTATGTTCCAAATATTATATTAAGATTAGGGTTTGTATTAAATATGATCTAAATTTAATAAATGTTGAGTTAGATGACCAATTTAGAACGCCCTTTACAATAGATCTAAATTACCTATGGGTGTTCATCAACCACCTATGGTTGTGCTAGTTTAATATTGTTATTAATTTTACCTATGGGCGTTCATCAACCACCTATGGTTGTGCTAGTTTAATATTGTTATTAATTTTGTTCTTTTTCATATAGATAGAGATTTGGGACTGGGGTAGATTAAAATTGGTCTTACTATTAAGAGAGTCAATTAGGTATCATATTTAGGTACTTGAAGTAATTAACACAACTAAATACAATATAAGTATAGAGATTATTTTGTAAATTTAAATGACAAAATCAACAATTTATAGTTTTAGTTTATCTTCAACTCAATGAAAGATTTAGTGTATTCTTATTTATTGGTGGTATTTTAGCAAAATGTTTTAGCTTAGAGACAATCTTTGTTTTTCATAGACAAACTCAAAATTGTCTTAGCCCTTGGAATCCTTATATTTCTACCACTGCCCACTTTTTCCCAAGCTTTATTTTTTCCCATCTTTTGACTTGTTCTTCCATTATGCAATTTTAAAAGAATCAAAATCAACTTTCATGTCAAAATCAACTTTAAAAGAATCAATAGGATTCAAGATGATGGTGTCAACCATAAGCTTAAATATTTTTAGAGGGAAAGGTAGAAAACTTCCTTTCTAATCATATTTTGACTTATCTCCTTATAGATTTAGTCAAATTTCAAGTCTAGGAACTCATTAGATACACATACCCAACAAATATCCATTTTTCATACTTTTTATAGACACACACTGAGATAAACTAGAAATACATGAAACTATACATGAAAATAAACATCTTTGTTTTCATGTATTTAGTTTATCATAAGTCAAAAATATTGTTATAAAAATATTTTCTCTTTCAAAATTCATAATTCCTATGTTATTATTTTAACTATTATTTTATTGTTTTGGTTAGGAGACTCATTTTGAACATCAAATTTACCTAATGATAACTATATCATATCTCCAACTATATTTTTTCAATTTTGAATGATGCAATTATAAATAATGAATTCAAATTATCATATATCTATGTATATTATCATGTTAAGTAATTTTGATTTTTCAAAATTCTAATATTTATAATTAAGTCTAAACATTTTTAGAAAGTGTTAAGTATTTTAAATATTTATGTTAAAATATAAAATTTTTGTGAAAAGTTATAATTCCACTTAATCCATAAGATGGAAATTCATTTTAGAAAGTTTTATTCCAATTTTTAAAGATTAAAACTAAAAAAAAATAATTAAAAAAAAAAAAACCCTCCTAAAAAAATACTTGATGCGATATGTACCCTGATCCCACTTGTTTTGAATAGAATGTTTGGACATTAGGCATTGTCATTATTTAAAATTATAGAATTCACTGTAAGGAAATATCTCTAATCAGTGTCTATCGAAGTTTCTATCTAGCCTTGAGATATTCCAGTTGTCAAGCTACCCATACACGATGAGTTATTAAATAACCAGAGAAAACGTCCCATTCCTTTGATTTTGAATATATATATGATTCAACAGTTCTGTTCGATTAGTACACCAATTCAAATTCGATATGAAATTTTTTTTTGTCGACTATGGTACAAAATAAATTTAAAATTTTTAATCAAAATCGTGGTAATTTGTTAACTGACCATGGTACAAAATAAATTTACAATTTTTAATCAAAATCGTGGTAATTTGTTAACTGAAACCATGAAATTTTAAAGTTATGACATATAATTTCAGAGGACACCAAAAAAAACCCATCCAAAAATAAAACTAAATAAAGCTGGGCCACAAAATCTCAATCAACCAAAAGAAAATTACAAAACTCAATCAATCAACCGGCGGTTACAACACTGCAAAAGCTCAATCCATTGGCAAATGCTCTCTGCTCTCTTTCGAGTAAGAACGCTCTATCAACCTGCAGTCACAAAAGCTCAATCGATCCGTAAATGTTCCCTTTCTGTTAAGAACGCTCTGTGTAAGAACACACAAAAGTCGAATAAGTTGAATAAAGTTTTATGTTAAACTTTTTATTAAATTATAATTTTTTCAGGGATATTTATGTTAAAAATTGTTAGATTTGTAGATTTGAGTGATTATTTCTATATAATTTGAATGTTTTAGGAGCATACTGAATCCATTTTTACATTCAAAAATGAATTTTAAATAACAAAAAATAAAAATTTATGTAAATTTATATCTCTTAGAAAAAAATTATTTCATAAAAACAATTAGACAAAGCCAAAATTATCCACTACTACAACACAAGTGTTGTAGGACATAAACGCCACGTATTTACATGATGAACTATTTTATATTCAACATAACTTAGCTATTTGCATATATTAATAGTGAAAATCTAGTGTCTACATATATTAATATGAATAGTGAAAATGATGAAAAGATTTTAAATTTATCTATTATGCATTTCTATTTTTTCATTTATCTATTATGCTTTTCTATTTTTTAATTTTATATTATATTAATAATTTTATATTATCAATTTACAATAAAAATATACTTCAATTTTATACAGAATTTAGGATATACTTTAATTTCATACAGAATATATCAATTTCATACCTAATTCATAATTTTACATTTCTAAA
This sequence comes from Picea mariana, assembly GCA_032191745.1. Taxonomy (NCBI): domain Eukaryota; kingdom Viridiplantae; phylum Streptophyta; class Pinopsida; order Pinales; family Pinaceae; genus Picea; species Picea mariana. The sequence goes on from JASDQU010099445.1 coordinate 8,660, forward strand.
TATATCTTTACCGGATTTCATTACATTTCTAAATATATATTTACCTGATTTTAAAGATAGTAGGATAGATTCCCTTGTTTTTAGTGCATTTAATCCAATTTCACAAGCACTTGTGAGATTATCTTTCACATCCACACATCACATCATATAGATGAAGATGATGTCTTGCTAAAATGATTTAAAACAATTTTTAAGGGGTTTTCAGGTTTGGAATATTATTAAATTTTCTTAGTATCAAAATTAGGTTTGTAAGAATATGATATTCAATTAAATTTAAAACCATAGTTTTAATATTTTATAATTAGGTGCCCATATATATAATTACTCACCACCACATTTTAAACTATAAACACATTTATATATTTTAAAATACTTAAATAAAAAAAAAAATCTAATATGAAAAAAACAAATTTAAATAGATCATTCATGTTTTAAGTCGTTATGATTCTTTAACAACGTACAACATAATCAAAGAAGGAAAGTTTCAGGGATGATTTTAAGGATGGAAATTTATTTTAAAATATAGAAAATTTGGCGAATCTTACTAATCCTTCACATGTCAACTATAAATGTAAGGCGATATTTTTGTAAAAATATTCAAATTTCTAAGTATTTTATATAGTTTTTATAAATTTTTGGCGATTTTTAAGCTAAAATAATTTTATCCTATAGAATTTGCGGGAATCATTTTTAAAATATCGAATCTAGCTTTTGAAAAAACCATGAAAATTTAACCCATGAGCGAAATTTAACCCCTAAAATCATCCCCAAAGAAAACAGGGAAAATAAAATTCTAAAACCAAATGTCAATCGAAGATTTAGTTCAATACTTCTTCTTTAAAAAGTCAAAATTGTATTTACTTTGAGCCCGTCATTTTCTTGAATTTCTTATTTACTCATAAGTCAAATACTCACTGGAAATACTCCTTGAATATTAATGTATATATTGCACAATCGAACAGTAAACATGAACTGGTCGTTAATGGATACCTTGGCTTTTCAAGAAAGAAATAAATACTCCGATTGTAGACGATGAAGCATGTCAAGCACTATGTGCACAGACGCCATGGGCCTAGGGTTTTGGACAAATGGAGAGGGTTTTGCAGCGGCTGGAGGCTTGGATATTGATGTTAGCTTGATTTTGCGTGTTCTCTGTTTTGGATTCTGATATGGAAGGTGAAGTGTCTCCTTTGATGGACCCTTGGATGAGGAGATATGGAGAGGGGGAGGTCTTTCTTGTTCTGACGAGGACTTGAAGGCCATGTGGATAGTTCAAAAATCTTTCAGGAAGTCTCTAATGAATGTTTGGGAGAATGTGTCAAAGGATTTTTCGAGCAATGAACTTGTTGATCCGTTGGTGGATTTAGCTGACAAGTGGAATACGGGAGATCTGGCGAGTGGCCAAGTGGGTGAGAGATCTCTTTTGGAGTCTAGAGTTTTTTCTACGGAAAAAGGGGAAGGTGTAATTGTTAATGAAAAAGGTGTTTCATTGTCCGGATTTTTATTGCAATTGGGTTCCCCTTGAATAGAGAACCGGACTTCTACGTC
>JASDQU010099446.1:0-21317 GCA_032191745.1 Picea mariana
CGAGGGGGGAGAGATAGAGGGGGGGGAGAAAGAGAGGAAAAGGGATAGATAGAGGGGAGGAAATAGAAAGTAGGAGAGAAAGTGAGAGAATGTGGAAGAGAGAGAGAGAGAAGATGAAGACAGTGGGTGGGGTAGAGAGAGATCGAGGGGGAGACAATGGGGGAAGAGGGACATAAGGAGAGAGGGGAAGAGGGAGAAGAGAGAGAGAGGGAGATGGAGATAGAGAGGGGGGAGAGAGTGAGTGAGAGATAGGGAGTGAGTTTGTAGAGAAATAGTTAACCAGAATGTGCACGCGTTCCTATTGCTAATAACTCCCGCTATTTAGGAACACTTGCACGGTTTAGGAACGTGCACTCACATTATTTGAATTTCAATTTTTTTCTGGGAGAGAGTGACAACTCTAGCATACATGTTTGATGAGTTGGTTGCCTCGTATTTAGGTTCAGGATTGAAAACCTAATGGTTCTGTCTACAAATAAAGAAAACCCTCCATTTTCATGAATTCCTCTCCATATCTTTGTTTTTTACGTTATTTTTATATAGGTTAGACAATTCAGTTATTGACGAAACTACTGACATATATAGAGTTGGTTGTGTAAATTCCAAATACACATTTTTTTAAAAATTAATAATGTTTACTATTTTTAATCTATTTTTGTCTTGACATATATCAAAATATGTTATAGCTTTTTGTCGGCTTAACCATTTTTCTAATGAGTTATATGTGGCAGTAGAGGAGATCGATGTCTACGATCTAAAAAAAGAAATCATTTTGATCATGTGAAGATGCTCTTAGCCTACACGAAAGGTTGTAATTTCAAGAATATGTTGACTTTGATAATTTAAAAAATATAAAAAATTAATATTATAAATTTCCAAAAAATACATGACACAAGAAAAGTTGGTTCTCTACAAGTATATAAGTTTTTGGAACAAAATTCCATCGTTAAGGTACTCAACACCCCCACCAACAAAAACATATCCCTTATATTTTGTTGGAAAAATAAGATACCATTGTTAGAAAAACTTAAACTTGACATAGTTATTCACAATTTCTATGAATAAAAGTTGTATATTGGGAAAGCTAATTCAATTTCCTAGGTTTCATCTTCTTACACCATATTCAAATTCATGGGAGAGTATCACTAGCTTGCTATTAGATATTGGAATCCATTTTTAATGGAAGTGTTAGTATTATATGGTATTTTAAATAGTTTTGATATTCCTAACAATTAACTGAATTCATTTTGAATGAATACGTTAATATATTCAATGTTATTTATTGTAAATTAAATTTAATTAATCAAAATAAATTTGTATAAAATATTTAAAATTTAAAATATATAAGAGAAGAGTGATGATGAGAAGACTTGAGAGGAGTTAAAATTCCTTTAACCCCATCTTTATATATATAAATTTTAAATATTTTATATAAATTTATTTAATTAATTAAATTTAAATTTTATATCAAGATATTCATTCAAAATGAATTCACTTCATAACTACTTAAAATATCATAAAATACTAACACATCCATTCAAAATGATTACAATATCCAATACAATTATCATAAATAAATGTTATACAATGAATAATTAATGCAAAACTCGGTGTATTCATTCACAATGGAAATCAATATATTCATCGACAATGGACCAACAAGTATTCGAAAGTATGTATCGAACTCGATGAATTTGTCCCTTATATTGTATATAAGGGTAAGGGTAGGTAGGGGTGAGGGAGTTAACATAAACCCTCATATATATATATATATATATATTTCGACATTTAATATAAATTGCATTAAATGGATTTAATATCCAACACAGTTACTAAACCCGAAAGCTATCCATGTAAGTGATTTATGGAAACTAGGTTGACTCATCTTTCAACGTAGATATCAAGTTAGTCTCATCCCTTTGTGTCAGTAAACGATAATTCCAAAAATAGCATACGAGATATGGAGATTGAGCATTGTGTATTAAATGCGCTTAAAAGAAAATACCCGTTTGAGGGGCACCATTTTGAATGCAATATAAATCCATTTAAAAAAAAATATTAGTTAAAACTTAATACTAAACAGTCAATCTTGTCCATCTGATTTTTCATAATAAACTGGCATCGACCCTTTATATCTGCATTAGATTTTCAAGAAGCTTTGAACAAAAATAGACAATATTCAATGTTCAGACGTGTCGCATGCAATGTAATGGACCGCTAGACCTCACGGAATTCCAGTCCTATCAACGTTATCGCCAGATATGTTTCTCATCGCCTGTGAATTGCCATTCTTATCCGGACGACCGGATTCTTTTTCTTCGTCTTCTTCGTCCCATCGAGTGCTCCCATAATATACGCCATAAAGTATCAACTGGCACGCGCCTAGCAGAGATCCAAGTCCATTGGGTAGCTGCAAGCATCACAATTATTATGAACAATTATATGTATACACACACCAAGTAATAAACAATATTATCACTCACCACAAGATTAATGTCGAAGTGTATGCAGCCATAGACAGTCCAGATGAGGCCATTGGCAAAGCAACCCAAGGAAAGGTAGAATGGCATGTACTTCACACTTTTTGTTTTAATAACCCTTTTCTGAAAACAGTAACAGAGAGCGTCATTGTCCGCTATTATTAGAAAAACATTACTCGAAATAAAAAGGGAAAGGCAGTTACCATGATTGACAAGGGTGCTGCATACATGAAGACATTGAATACAATGCAAATAGTTCCAATGACTAAGGTCCGTCTCTTATGGGTTTGCTCTAAAGTTAATGATAAACCCGCCACAGCTGCAAAGAATACGGATATCAACGCCAGCAATCCCACAACTCTCATCTGTGCAAACACGATGAAGAATGTCGAGGTCAGACCTTATATATTTTGATATCTACAGTTCGACCTTTCATTTTTTTCAATTAATATATTTATAATCTATCTAGAGAAAAATGCTTTATCTCCAAGATTTACCTTCTCGTTTTTGTTTTTACAGAAGATGAGGAAGAAAATAGTATAAAATGCTTCAAAGAGCACACCCGCGCCGTTTACTGTAACCACAAGAAGGCTGTTGGGATGAACAAAAGGCATGCCGTATAACACCCACAACGCACAGTTGAGCAGAGTCATGGGGTAAGGAAAGCCGGAATACCCTCGAGTTGATTTCCATTTCCACACATTCAAAAATGTGGGGCTGCATCATTACCAACCAAAAACTTAATTTATAATACTGAAATCTTAACTCTCATCCCAATAACCAGCTTTTACATTAATACCAACAAATGTAAAACTCATGACTATGAAATCTTACAGTGGAGAAAGGAAAAGAAAGACCGAAATAATATTCCCTGCAAATAAATAAATATTAAACGATTGTCAGACATCAGTTCAGGTAAACTCAAAAGCGGATGAAGAAAAAAAAATGCTACTGTTGAGCGAAAACCAACCTATGATTCCAACGACCAACCGAATAGTATCCGCAGTCGCCATTCTGTTGTGTAATGAGAATCACAGAAGTAAGGATCAAATTTGAAGTTAAAATAAATTATTTTTTTTATAGGGAAGGAAATAATAATAATTTCATTTCATATATAAAATGAATATTTTATAACTTATTCATTAAAAAAAAATAACTTTTATTTTTACACATCTACATAAAATATTTATTTAAATGTATTAACCAAAATATTGGACATTACTACAACTTAACTTCCTCGACCTGATGTCATCATGCTTTCATTTATATTCAAGTTTCATAAATTGTGTTTCAAATTATCTCATGCGATTCTTAAGATCTCATGCGATTCTTAAGGTGTTGATAAAAATAAAAACCACAAAATGTCTAATGTTTGTACTACATCTATCATCATTCTTTATAAGACTAAAATAACTTAATTTGATTTCTCTGTTGAAATAACAATCAAAAAAATGCCAAAAAATAATAATTGAATCATTATATAATTGACATAAATCTTAATTCTTTATCAATATTTATTGCAAACCATTGTAGTATTCAATCATTATATAATTGACATAAATCTTAATTTTTTATCAATATTTATTGCAAACCATTTTAATTGAGTTATTATATAAAATTTGCATTAATATAATTTTTTTTCATATTTATAAATTATATAAAAAATAATAATAAACCATAATAGATTATATAAAATTTATTTATTTTATTATTAATGGATAAATTTATTTTTAAATTATTTAATTTAAAAATAATATAATAAAATAAAAAAAATTATTTTCTTTTCTAAATTTGATAAACTAATATTAATTTTAATAAATGATAATGCAATGACAGATATATTAAACAATTATTCTTTGTAATTAAATTGTACTTATTGAATTCAGTTATCACAAAAAACACCTATCTAAATGGTCTGGGTTTTTAACCGACACTATTTCATATCCTTCTAATACTATTAGTGGCCAGTGTGATTTCAATCATTAATTTTTTTGACAAAATGACATATTCTATTTTAGACATTTTACTCATTTTATTAAATAAAATGAAGAATAATTATGCTAATGCACCAATCACATTGAAAATATCAAATAAATTTATGCAAACTTACAAAATTTTTAGCACAACTGTTAAAATTATATATCATATCATTTTCTTTATAATTATTTATAAAATATTAAATAAATTTATGTAAAATCAAAATTATAAAGTTTAATTTACCACTACTAAAATTATTAATTACAACATTTTCTTAATAATTATTGAACTAAAGCTGGAAGAAAGTTGAGGGATGATTTCATACCAGGTAAACTTGAAGGAAGTAAAATAAAATTCTTTAACCTGATTTGATCTCAGAGTTGCATTTAATAGATTTGAAAATATTTCAATTGTCTTTAAACAACCTGCACATGTTTTACAATGAAAAGTTAGACAAATTCCTCTGTGCAATTTTTCCAGACACATTAAAAAGCCAACCAATTAAAATAAGTTACTACTATAATCATCTCTTCTCATAAAAATATATTACAAAGCAAATCAATTAAAATAAAACAAAGATATTTTACAAATCAATTCACTTCCAAAATCACTATGAAAATAATATATCTTAGCTGCATCTATATTCCGGATTACTCAATAACCTTCGCCCTTTCTTTCTCTGATCTTTTACACAAAGAATACTCATACCCAGGCTACAAATATATATTGCAGTAAAATAAACTACTACAGTAATTTCCTTCTTACCCTGCAGAAGAAGATGCGCGTGGATCTGTAGATTATGAGTACACCTGCGGATTTGGAAAAGATGGTTAGACCCGCGGATTAATTATTACGACGGTAATTCCTTACCGTGCAGAAGAAGATGCTTGCGGATTTGTAAAAGATGTGTATACCCGCGGATCTGCAGAAAGATGGGTACAGGCACGACGGATCTGCAGAAAGATAAGTAAATATGAGTTTAGACCCTCTCCCTCGTTCTCTTAAAATACAAGTTGCATTAAAATAAATTAATATTACACTAATATCTCATCCTTTTTTAATCTGAGAAAAGAATATGTGTCAAGCCAAGCTTACAAATATATGTTACATTAAAATAAATTATTATTACAGTAATAACTTACCGTGCAGAATAAAATGGGGCGGATCTGCAGAAGATGGAGACGTCCAATGGATCTGGCTAAATACCAATAGTAAATCTGAGCAGGCGGAGCAGACCAAAAAAGACGACTGCATGTACTATCACAGCTTCAATTTTGGTCCCTGCACAGAAGGATGGACAATCCTGATCCTGAGGATGTCACCGTCAAACGAGTAGATCACTCTTATTTATAGAACGAAAGTTCTCGCCGCTATTTTTGGCGACAGAAAGTAGATGCAGAAATAGAAACAGTGGGGCGTATATAAATGGCTAAGAGATAAGCATCACTACAACTACGCGTACCTATGTCTGGCAATCGAAACCGTTCAATTGGTCAAAAGGCCGCCAAGATTAGGGTTGGCATCGCCTAATTCCACTTTTGGTTCATCTATTCATGCACAAATACTGCCTAATTCCACTTCTGGTTGATCTATTCCTTCAAATACCACTTACCCAGAAATAACAATCCATTTTGGGAAACGCACTTAAAACCGAGATTTTCTAAAAATTGCGCTTCCAAAATCCAAAAACGAATTGAAAAGTTGACATATGCGAAGATTTACTATAAATTGTATTTTCCAAAACCCAAAAAGCAAAAGGTTGTATTAATTAAAATGTAATTAGGGCCATAACTCCGTGATTGTCGGGATATTTTTGGAGTCGATCCTCTTTCCACATTGTATTCCCTAAACGACGGTATGCAACTTGACAGCGTATTATTATATTTACTATAAATTGTATTTCCAAAACCCAAAATCAAAAGGTTGACGTATTAATTAAAATGTAATTAGGGCCATAACAACGTGATTATCGAGACCTGCCCATGATGTTTTTTGGAGTCGACCTTCTTTCCACACTGCATACGACGGTTTGCAGCTTTACAATGCAACTTTACAGCAGATTAAGATGCTATATTAGTTTCCATATTTTCTGGGGTCGTTTTAAGTTTAAATCTGTTGGTTTCAAGTTTAAAAATATATGAGCTGTATTTGTCGTTTTAAGTTTAAGTGTGTAAGTTACAAAAGTTTTAAGTTTAATTTTGTTATTTTTTAAATCAACTTTTATATAAATAAGATATGGTTTTATATAAATAAGATATGGTGTATATTTATGATGATAGTTAATATTTGTGAGATTAAATGTGGTTTATCAAATCTTAAAAAAAGATAAGGGAATATTTAGTTTTATTTTTGTGTTGAAAAAGTATAAAGATAATATTTGTGAGATTAAATGTGGTTTATCAAATCTTAAAAAGATAAGAGAATATTTAGTTTTATTTTTGTGTTGAAAAAGTATAAAGATAAGCATTTCTAAATCATCATAGCTTTAATAAATTAAAAGGTTAGAAAGGTCACTCTTGTAATAAATATTTTGAATATCTGATTTAATGTGGTTGTAAGCATGACAATCTAAGATAGTTTTTTCATTTTCCACTTTTTAAGTGTCATAAAGATGACAATTTATTTAAACCTAGGGATTTTTGGGAATTTCCCAGGTTAGTGTTTCACTATGGAGCTAGTGAGAGTTGTTATTTTCTTAGCAATCTTCATTTTCTTCTTTATGCTATACATATAGATTGACAATTTCTTTAAACTTAGGGTGTTTTGGGAAGTGCCCAACTTAGTGTTTCACTATGAAGCTAGTGAAAATTGTTATTTTTTTTTTTAGCAATCTTCATTTTCTTCTTTATGACATAGAGATACTTTTAATCTTCTAGATTATGGTTGATCAAGTCCTTATAATATTTTAATTTTATTTTATCCTCTAATTATTTATACAATCACATTTTCTTCTTGAATTTAGATATAATAATACTTTTAAATTTATCATTGTTCGCTTGATTTTTTTCAAATTATTTATTGCACCACAATTTCTCCTAGAGTCCTGGAATTTAGATATAATAATACTTTTAGTAACCTCATCATTTGTTCCCCAATGATTTAGTGAAGACTTGGCATCTTTATGACGCCGTCGCAATCTCATCCTTTATTCCAGACTTGGCATCTTTATGCCACAACCACAAACTCATCATTTTTTCAAACTTGTCATCTTTATGTCACAACTGCAATCTCATCATTTATTCCTGACATGACATATTTATACCATTGCCTCAATCTCACCCTTTATTCCGGACTTGGAATCTTTGTGTCACCACCCCCACTGCAGCAGTTTTTGAAGTGTTCCAGATCACCAAAAAATTATACAAGCAAAAATTATCCATGTAATAGTTGGATCTACTAAAGGAAATTAACCATTGAATCTTACTTGTGGTGAAGAAACCATCTTACCTGTAAGCCGTTGACTTCAAGAACATAGTCATACTTTGATCATTGACCTAAAAATTGCAACAAAAAGTGGGGGACGACTCTCCACCCAACTATAGACCTTTCTATTTTAATCATTAGTAGCAGGTCAACCCCAACCCCTCAATCTACCATCATTCCACTGAATCTTTAGCCTTTCCCTCTCTATAGCTTCGCCCAAAGAGAGATGTGCAAAACACAGATGCCCATTTTCTCATTCTTTCCCTCCTTATACAAAATATGAGATCTCCATCTCTAGTATCCACTTGAATTACTTAATATATTTTTAAGTTTTATTCATTTTAAGTATTTATTATACTTTATTATTATTATTTAATAATAATATCAGAATATTCTTTTTTAGGATAATAATTATACTTCCTTATGATTATTATTTAATACAATGATAATACTAATAATAATGTGGGACATGACATTTTCTTTATGCCATTTGTGCAACCACATCCTTTATTCCCTAATCAGGGTATAAATTTGAGAGGCACTCCTACCCATCAAGAAAAAATTTTATGACAGATTTTTTCTTAAAATAAAGTGCCCTTCCTGTGACGTTTTATTTTTATTTTTTCCCATCATTTAAATATTGTGTCATATATGTTTTTGTTCGTTATTTTTGTAAATAAAAAAGTATCCCACACACAACATAAAATTATTATGAAATTGCATTTAACATAACATCATCAAACTGTTTCACATTCAAAATACAACACCATTAAAAACATAAACAAAAAAATCTTAACATATTACCTTGATATAGCAGCTTGCACACAATTTCAATTTTGAAAATCAACAAATAAGAGGTTCTAACTTCTTTCTATGCCTCAATTCCACATAGAACCAATCACTGTACAAAAACAATCGACCAAACACTAAGTAGTATGCATGCAAAGATGTCAACATGGCTATAGCCTACACGAAAAGGAAAAAAATAGTTACTAATTTGGTTGTTGTAAAAGTAATAATAAAAGTTATGGATTGCAAAATTTGAAATAATTATGGAAACAATAAATATTACTGAATTATTTTGGATTTTTTTTTCTAAATAACAACTACTAAAATTTTCTAAACTGAAGTAAAATAGAGCTTGTGAGAAGTCGACCACACCCATGTTTATTCTTATTATCAAGATTCAAGAAGACATAAAAAACACAGGTGGGAAGGTTCAAGAAGACCAGACCTTTCTCGATAGTTCCTTGATCTTTTTCTCTCTTTCAACCTTCAATTTTCAACGTGCATGATGTGATACGATCTAATTTCCAAAGAATCCTCGTGACTTGTAATTTGTGAGCCTTAACCTCTCTGGATAGTTGCATGTAGTTTTTAAATCCTTCATATTTTCTTCCCTCTCAACCTTCACTTTTCAACCTGAAAGATGTGATATGGTCTAATTTCCAAAGAATCCTCGTGACTTGTAAGTTGTGCGCATCCAGGTGCACACTTTCACAACCCATGCAATAATATTTGTAACTTATGCAATGCGATATGCATGCAACTTGCAAGTTTCAACCTCCATCTACTATAGAATTTGTAACATGTAGAATGCATGGCCTTTGCTATAGGATTTATAACTTGTATTATGTATACTTTCCACAAAAATCAACATTCAAATTTAGGAAATTGTTATATATATATATATATATATATATATACACGAGGAAATTTTTTATTTTCTCGTCAAATTGATGATTTCAAAAATTAAGTGAATGTCATTAATGACGTGTAAATTTAAAAATTTCTCGTATTTGACGATTAAAAATGGAAAACTTGGTTGAATACCCGTCGAATTTAACCACTGCCCCCAATGATATAAAGAAGACTTGGCATCTTTATGCCACCCTTCCACGTGATTTTCACTGGATTTTGAAGCAATATTTTGAAGTCTCAAGTCTCCTGTGTCATTTACCTTCTTCTTGTACATTAGCTACCTGGTCATAGTTGTGCAATCAATGGGGGAAATGCTTGCTTCTATGAGGAGGATATGATAGGCTTTGTTTTCTTTAATTTTGAGATTATATAAAAATTATAATGAAAGGGTACAATGAAGGGTTCTAATCCTACATACACTAGAAATGTAATAATTGAATATCTATGGATTAATAAGGGTTTATATACTTAACACGGGGCTTTGTCTAGGGATTAACATTGGCACAATTGTGCATTCAATTGGAAGTACCTCGTATCTTCAAGGATGCAGATTGGATGGTTTATTTTGAGAAGGGATGATTTTAGGGGCTAAATTTCTCTCATGAGCTAATTTTCTATGGTTTTTCCAAAAACGAGATTCGCTATTTTAAAATTGATTCACCCAAATTCTATAGGATAAAATTATTTTACCTTAAAAATGGCCAAAATTTTATAAAAACTTTATAAAATCCTTAGAAATTTGAATATTTTTAGACAAATATCACCAAACATGTATATTTGGCATATGAAGGATTAATAAGATTCGCCAAGGTTTCTAAATTGTAAAATAAATTTCCATCCTTAAAATCATCCCCGATTTTGAGTGGTTGCAAGGCTTCAATAATTCTATTGCACTGGAGTTTTCCCTTGATTTTAGATTCTCCACTACTGTGGTGCAAGGTCTATGTATTATAGTTACAAAGAAGACAATGGCTAGAGTAACAGGCTTATCCAAAACTGATGAAAGATGGGTTGAACATATGGAAACATACAATCAGGGACACATTGATTTTCTTCTTGGGTATGAGATGGTTGAAACTAGAGAAAAAGCGGTAAACATGACCTCATTACGAGGACCATGGGATTGGGTTTCATATTTACTAAAAAATAACCTTACTTGTGAAGGTTAGGCCATAATCTCTTGTCCAATTATCATTTCCTTCTATTAAACCATTTACAGCATTAATGATTGGTAAAAGTGACTTAATTTTTACTTATATATCTTTGCAGCTCATGGCACAACATGCCAGGACAAGCTTACATCCCATTACTAGTATTACTCATCACTATTTGATCAAATTACTTGTACTGGATGCTCCTTCTCACACACATCATACTTGGGAAATTATGTTGCAATAACCTTTGAGAGTAGTGGGAACCCATGCAACAAGGGAAATTCATGTTGTTGTAGAGGAAGAACCTACAGAAGAAGGTCTGATAAAAGAAATTTAGGTTGAACATGCAGGAGGAGTTCAAAAGGAGGTTCATGTAGATGAGCAAATGGATTATGAAATACATATAAATAGGGGGGAAATATGTTGGGATTGAGGTTGCAAGGTGTCCAATCATTAAAGAAAACCCCCTTTATAACCCTAATACTATAGCTATACCATCCACGAGGAAGGAAAAGAAATGTGAATTAGTTGTTCCTCTGGCTCACCCTAAGAGAAGGACTTAGTCCACTACTAAAAACATGGATATTGTTACACAAGAACCAGTAGCAAACCAATAGGTTGCAGAACCAATTTCCACAGAAGCAGTTTTGTCTTCCCAAGAACATGTTGAGCCCTTGGAGGATTTTCCTGATAGTCCATAATATAAATTTCCAAAGGAATCCAAACAAGATCCAAGTATCAAAAAATGAACCAAGAGAGAGATCAACATTATATAAGGTAAGCATCATTGAAAACTTTATTATAGCACAATCCTCGAGCTTACTTACAAATTTAGAAAGGAAATTAGGGTTTTGCACTATAAGTTCGGTGTTTCCTAAAAAAAATTAAAATCATATAAATCCATGGTGAGGTTGGACACATTGTTCCAGGCCCTCGAATAACATGTTTGGTCATCTTCTACTTTGCATGAAGGAATCCAAGAGATGAAAGAAATGATTTTTTCTACTCCAACTATTAATAATCTTGTTATTGATGTTATGCATATCACCAAAGCTATTGACAATAGTGATGCAAAACCCATTGATGAGTTTGTTGACAAAGATTCCACTAATCATATTGTTGTACTACTAAAATTATTAATGACATTGAGTCTATTGATGAAATTGTTATGGAAGCAATTCCTCAAGATATTGGTTCATGTTCTTGAATCTGCCAATAATGTTGTTGGTATTGATGAAAAATTCGTTACGACTATTGTCAATTTTGTCACACCTTATATTAATCCATGACAAGATTTTTTTGTTATTGATCCTATTGGCATGAATAAAGTTGTTGTATTTGATCCCGTGAAGGAAGTTGTTGGTGAAATTGCTACATAACCAATTGTCAACACTAATGTTGAAATCACCATAGATCTCTTTAATGATATCATAATATGGAAAACATTTCTTTTTCATAAATGGGTCAAAAGAGTTACCAACTTAACGAGAACTCTCCAGGATTCTCGTTTTTTAGAAGTTGCATTTAGTGGTTATTTTTACCCTAAATCTAAAAGTGGCTCTACTGGTAGCATCCTTTTTTGGTGAGTGACTAAAATCATGACTTAATTGAAATTGTGATGTTGAAAAAAAACATAAAATTATAAAACCAAAACAAACTGAAATTTATTTTTTTATTCTATAACTTCTTTATTCCATTTTTCTCTTTTAAATTGATTTTTAAAATTTGTATATTTTATTGATTCTTCTTTTAATTTTTATTTTTAAGTTTATTTTTTTTCCTTTAACTTGTATTCTTTTGTTGTTTTTTTTTGTTTTAACTTAGTTTTTTGTTTATTTATTTTTTAACTTTAATATTTTAGAATGTTTTTTTAAAGAAAGAAATTGTTTTTGGGTTTTTATTTACTTTTTATTTAAGGTCATTTTAAAAGAAAATTTATTTAATTTTTTTTTTTTAATCTTTTTTAAATAATTCTAAAAATTCGGTTATGAAATAAAAAAAAAATATTATTTTTTCATTTTTTAAAGGCTTCTTTGTGGTTTTTTTTCCAAAATAATTTATATTTTAAACTAAATTTTAAAAAATGATGAATAATTAAATTTTCAAGTAGTGATTTAGGAGCTTATTTTGATTTTTTTTGTATTTTCGATGTTGTCAATCATCAAGGTCATGGTTTCAATGAAGTTGTAATTTTAACTCCAAAAATAAATGGGTGCTACAAGTAGCATCACTTTTCGATTCGAGGGTCAATTTTTGGGATTTTAGGTTTTTGTCAATACCGTGATTTCAAATAAGTCAAAATTTTAGCCAACCCCCAAAAAATAGTGCTACCAATAGTGCCACTTTTTTATTTGGGGTTTGATGTTTGTGTTTTTATCTAAAAAGTGGGTTTTTTGGGTCAAAGTTCTTGTTTTGAGGTCACAATTCTCATCAAGTTGGTAACTATCTTGTTTGAGTAAGTTATTTCCTTTAAGCTAGCTACTTTCAAAGGAAAGGTGCCTTCCTTCTTTCATTAAAATTGCACTAATGTCATTTCCCGAGGCATCACATTCCATACTAAAGGTTTTTGTGAAGTTAGGCATGGTCAAGACATAATTCATATGCATAGCTTCCTTAAGCTTTTCAAAATCTTTGGTTGCTTCTTGAGTCAAATAAAATGCCTCATTTTTTATAACACTATTATAGGTGTTTCTATTTGACCATAACTCTTAAAAAAATTGTGATAATATCATGAATCATAAGATTCCTCTAAGATTCTTCAAGGTTTTTGGAATTGGTAATTTCATCGTAAGTTTAATTTTGTTAGGGTTGACTTTGACACCTTCATGAGATACAATATGACCCAAATATTCCACTTCTTGAACCCTAAAGGAACACTTGGAAGGCTTTGCATATAGTTTCATCTCTTCCAATATTTTTAACACCATCTCAACAAGTTGTACATTCTCTACCCAAGATTTGTTGTAGATTAGTATATCATAAAAAATTACTAACACATATTTTCTGAGTAAGGGTTGGAAACAGAATTCATCAAACTTTGAAATGTTGAAGTTGCATTAGAGAGGCCAAATGGCATCCCCAAAAAATCATAATGATATTCACATGTTGTAAAGGATGTTTTGGGAATGTCTTCTTACCTCAATCTAAGTTTATGATATCTAGAACAAAGATCCAACTTAGTAAAAAAATTGCTCCTTGCAATTCATCAATGAAGAGAATGTGAAACTTATCTTTAATGCTCATTTTGTTGAGCTATCTATAATATGTATACATACGACATGAACCATAATTTTTTGTAACTATCACCCCTAGTGAAGAGAAATCACTTTGTCTAGGTTGAATGATGTCGGCCTTTGACATTTATTGAATTATATGCTCAATATCACCCTTTTCTTCATATGGGTACCTGTACGGCTTGATGTTAGGTGGTGCACTTCCTGGTTGCATATCAATAGCATGGAGATGATATCCAGTAGGTAGAATATCTTTAGGAATCTCTTCAAGCACAACATAGTTACCAACTTAACGAGAACTCTACAGAGTTCTTGTTTTTTGGGGAGTCAAGTTTTTTACCCCGTTTTTAAAAATGGTGCTACCAGTAGCACCCCACTCTATTTTTAGGTGGTTTTTTTATATTTTAAATTTTCTAATACATAAGGTTTCCACTTTGTTTTTTTAAATGCTCGTTTTTTCATTTATTTTCAAATTGTTCAATCTTTCTTTTCTTTTTTCTTTTTTCTCAACGATGTTTTTTCATCTATTTTCAAACTTTTCTATTTTATTTTTATTTTTATTTTTATTCAATCTTGTTTTTAATCATATTTCCATGCTTCATCCAATGTTAAAAATGTTGTACACCATTTGTTTTTTTGAAATTAAGATTTTTCATATAATTATCTATCCTTAATTATGGTTCCATACATTTTAAATATAGTGGAAAATATCATTTTTAACACACTTTTTTTTTACCTTACTTTAATACATAGAAAATAATTGCAGTTAAATAACACTATTTTTAAATATTTAGCAAAAAATTATGATTTCAACTATTCCATGTGGGGGTTAAATGGCTATATCATTTTTGGTTTTTAATTTTTTTAAATTGATTTTAAATTTTGTGATAAAAATCTGATCAATGCCTATTTGTAATTTCAATATTTCTAAAGTATAATTTTAAAATAATATAACATGTCCAAATCCAACTAAATAGTGGAAATGGAAATTTTAAACAATGCAATTTGAATATTTTTAAAATAATATAACATGTCAAAATCCAACTAGATAGTTGAAATGGAAATTTTAAACAATGCAATTTGAATATTTCTAAAGTGTAATTTTAAAATAATATAACATGTGCAAATCCAACTAGATAGTGGAAATGGAAATTTTAAACAATGCAATTTCAATATGTTTAAAGTATAATTTCAAAATAATATAACATGTCCAAATCCAACTAGATAGTGAAAATGAAAATTTTAAACAATGCAAAATGAAAATTTTAAGATCTCTTCGTATCAATTTGAATTCACCGTATCAAATAACCGAAATGATAATCAAACTTTCAAACCATGAAAAATATCTTGCGACCAAAATCCAATACATTTTAACCCACTCCATCAATGAAAAAAAATATGATCTACCCCCAATTGCAATTTCAATATTTCTAAAGTGCAATTAGAGAATAATATAGCATCTATGAATCCATCCACACTATGGAAATGAAAAATTTAAACATTGCAAATTACAGTTTTATTGGTTGATTTTGACAAATATGAGACAATTTGAACCCATAGTATCAAATAACTGAAATGATAATCAAAGTTTGAAACCATAAAAGAGAGTTTGTGTTCGGCGAAAATGCTATAAATTGTCACTTACCACATTAATGAAATAGTTACTGAAATCTTAATGGCGGTACATTAGATGTTAGTATATTGGTCCCAACCATTATGATACTTTCATGTTACATAAATATATAGCCAACTGATCTGCGATGTCCAATAAATATATATGATTGCTTTATCAGTTCTTAAATATTTATCTAAGAAATGTTTCATGTCCAATGGAAATGTTCAACTACTTTGTTAGTTCTTAACTCAGAATGATAAAATGGAAACATATCTACTTTGTCAAATTATAAGGAGATGAATATAAGACGTGAACCCAAGACGGGCTGCCTGGATTGAGTCATGACAATGGCGAATGAGTTAGGTTCTATGTAGCCAGCTCCAGAATGCTTTTATATATATTAAACTAGTTACTGCTCTTCTTCTTGCATGAACGCAAAATGAGGCAGCTGCCCCCTAGGCCATTTCAGTTGCCCATTCTCGGAAACCTTCACCTTTTGTTGCGAGGCCTTCCACACCGAGCGTTGATAGCTCGCTCTCTCAAATACGTACCTCTCATGTCTCTCCTCCACCCTTAGTCATCTCCTCTCCTCTCCAGAGGTGGCCAAGGAATTTCTCAAAACCCATGATCGGTTTTTCGCCAGTAGACCTCCAATGACCGCCTTCGAGTATTTGTCATTTAATTATTCGTACATCGCCTTGGCTCCGTATGGCCCTTACTGGAGGAATTTGCGTAAGGTCTGCATTTTATAGTTATTTTTGTAAGGCCTGAGGCGATGCCGGGCATCGCCCCAGCCCCCCGGGGCAAGCTTGGCCCAGGTCTCGTGGGTGTCCACGGGACCTGGGCCAAGCTCGCGGGGGATAGGGACGGGGATAGGGAGATGCCCAACATCACCTCAACCCCCTGCGGGCATGATCCAGGTTATAATATCAATTTTAGTTTAAATTCATTATTATTATTATTATTATTTATATTTTAATTTCAAATTTAATTATAATTGTATTTAATCATTTGAATAAAAAGTATATTTTAATTTTATATATTTAAATGCATATTCAATAATGTTATTCTTAAATATAATGTTATTCTTAAATATATTTTGAGTTATATATTTGAATGTATATTGAATAATGTTGTTTTTAACATCGATATCAATGTATAATAATTATGATAAAAAAGTTCAAAAATATATTTTGAGTTATAGATTTGAATGTATATTCAATAATGTTATTCTTAACATTCAATGTATAATAAGTATGATAAAGAAAGTTTAAAAATAAGTATGGCATTATAATTTAGAAGATTATTAAATTAATAAGAGAATGAGAGCTTGAAGGATTTTTAATATTAAAAATTATTAAATTAATAAAAAAAGAAAGTTTGAAGGATTTTTAATAGGCTCATTTTATAAGTATAATGATGAAGTGTAACTATGAATTTGACTTTTATATTATCGTAATTAGTTAGGTAAGAGGCTTTATGTTACTTTTGTTGCATAATTGATATATTTTTATATAAATAAATAACAACTCTATGTTATAACATTGTTATAATATAACAATGTTATATTATAATATTCTTATATTATTAATATATTACAAAAAAACATTTAAATAAATTTGTAGTTTARGTAATATTAGTGCTTTTGTTATTTTTTTTTATTTTTGTTATTTTTTTTTAATATTTTATTGAATTTTGATTATTTTTGAGTTTATTTTTCTAATTTTATTTTTCTTTTTTAAAGTTTGAAGGTATTTTTTTTGCTATTCTTTAAAAAAAAAAAACTTATTTTTGTTTTTAAAATTATTGTTTTTCGAGGAAATTTTAATTTTTTTTCATTTTTTTCTAGTTTTTCTTTGTTTTTCACAATTTTTTTAGCTCATAAAATTTCTTAGCTCATATATTTTGAATATGGTCAATATAACAATACTTTTAAGAAATTATTTATGTTTCATTCAATGTACCTTGTATTCATTGTTTTATTATTAAAAGTAAAAGATTATTAAAAAGTGACGTTGAATTTTTAAAGTATATGTGATATTTTCATGGAATTATGTATTACCTTGTGCTTTGCATGATAATAACATTTAAAAAGTAAACATTTAAGGGTTTCGTTTATGATTTTGTTTACAATAATGATGAGTTATTTTACCACATTATAAAAATGTGTCATTTTCATACCCCAATTTTAGAATGGGTGCTATCGGTAGCAGTTCTTTTCAATTTGATGGTTGATTTTGAGGTTTTGGTTTTAATGGTACCAAGTGATAAAAATACGATTTCAAATGATCTCAAAATTTAACGTTTTGAACAGAAAAGAAAAGAAAAATTCAAAAACATCTTATTTGTTTTTAGGTGTTGGTTTTAAGGTTTTTCTGAGCTACTGTCTAAGTTTTGAAGCCCATTTTTGAAAAATGTTGTAATTTTGACCCCGTTTTAAAAAATGGTGCTACCGATAGTACCACTTTTTGATTTGGGGGTTGATTTTGATATTTTAATGCAAAAATATGGGTTTTTTGGGATAGAGTTCTCGTTTTGAGGTCACAGTTCTCATTAAGTTGGTAACTATGTTGCACCTTAGAATGATTGTTGATATCATTTTGGAGATTCGATGGAAAAKAATGCCTAGATGTTTGAACATCTAGTGAACACAATTATGAAAGTACATCATGGTGTCTCATTTTGAGTAATTTTGTCATTGTTGTTAGATCTTATCACTTTAGAGGGATTCCATTGGATACATCTSAGTTCAATTTCATTTCCTTCTGAGGAAAATCTCATGAAAATTTCCTGAAATTTAAGAGCCATTGTTCCCAATGATTGTAACCATTGGACCCTTAATACAATATCATAAACACCCATTTCGATTGAAATCATGGGAGTATCCAATAAATACTCCCCCATATTAATATTAATACTATTTCACTTACCTAAAAAAATTACGGTACCTCCATCTACAATCATTACTTGATTCTCTGGAGCTATAAATACAAAGTAATGGAAAATTTTCACTAATTTTCAATTAATCAATTTATGGGTACTACCATAATCAATCAACATTATTACCCATTTTTTTTTATATATCCTTCTATATTGAGGGTTTGTGGAGTAGAGATCCTATCCTATGCATGAAAATATATGGTTGGAGTAGTCTCCTCTAGTTCTACATCTTGCGATGGTTCCAATTCTTCAACTTCTTCTTCTTCACAATTTATGTAGAGTAATTTATTCTCACCACATTTATGCCCCTTTTTTACTTTCTATCACAATTTAAACATAGTGTCTTGGCTCTTATTTCATTCATTTGTTGAGGTGTCAACCTTGTATGTTGAGTTAGGTTAGGAGAGGGAACCTAGTTCTCTCTATGGTTGTTAGTGGCCACTCTTCTAGCAGCCATACTTTACTTTAAACTTTCATGGTGATGGAGAAATAGTTATCTAGGGATTTAGGTTCGAAGAGATTCACCTCATGTTAAATTCTCTCTTTTAAAGTGCCCATAAAGAGATCTAACAAATTATCCTCTAGAATTTTCTTTACCCTAAGACTTAGTTTTTGGAAATTTTGAATGTTCTCTATAATTGGAACTCTTTGCAATAGATTTACCAATTGACTAAATTATTCATTTCTCTTAATATCCCCATAATTTTCTATCAATCCATCCATAAAAATGGACCAATATACAATAGAATTGTTTTTTCGTTCACAAAGCCATTGATACCATAAAAAATGATCATTTTCCAAATAAAAGGATGCAAGAGTTACCTTTTGCAATGTCATCACTTGGTGTATATCAAAGAATTTCTCCATATGGAATATCCATCTTATAGTATCTTTACCTTCAAACTTCATCATATCGATACTGGGAATTAATTAGTTCCTTGGTGTTGAGTACCCCTTATGATGTACATCTTGGTATGATGAATGATCATGATTCTTGTTAGTACCAGATTTGACCCTGTCACCCATACGTAGGTTGGTTGAGGTTACAAGGCCAAAAATATATAGGATAGAAATATAAGGAGAGATTACAGAGCTAGTGGATAAAAAGAGATAGAAAATTTCAAGGCTCCCTAGAGAAATCAACATAAAAACTATGCCCTAGAGGCATAAGGAAAAATTTTAAACAATTGGGCACCTATCATGAGATAGAACATGGATAATTACCCTCCCAAAGGAATTAAGCCTATATCAAGAAAAGGTTTTATAATGGGACCAGAGCCTATGAATAAAGAGCTAGCGAAGGTGCATGCATGATCACCCAAAGACTACAAGCGATGTAGATCTATGGTGGGCAATCAATGTCGCATCATAGTTACTTTGTGTGACAGATAACAAACATAAGGGGAACGATGGTGGTATGGGAAGACAAGAATCAAAAATTGAATGGCATCACCTAACAAGAGAATGGAGGGATAAACCACCATCATTAGGTCGTGATAGTGGTTTTCTGGTTTTACCTTACTACCTATCTACCCATTACCAAGCACACATTTGTCTACCCACTCAGCACGAACTAGATCCAACATAGTAGTCCACAAGGGATACTCGGAAGCATTAGTGATAGCATGGCATGCCAACATGGAATCTGTAAGAATTGGTCTGATATTTCCACCTATATAGAGAGATCCCACTCAGAACTCCGACCGCCATATCGAACACAGCTACATGTAGAGTGAACCAAGAGCCACATAAGCACTAACATGGACCTACATGAAGTTTCCATGTGTCCTTCGGACCATGATGATCTCAGCATGACATCACTTAAAATTATGTGCCTCCCTGTTAAGGTCCTAACCAGCACATAGGTAGATCAATGTATTCGGATGTAATAAAGGTCAATATTAATAAGACTTTTCAATAAAATAGAATAAGGCGGATGTAAGAAGACCTAATAGAAGCTTCCGCTTCTAGAAGGATCTTCCTCTAGATGCTTCTCTTAATAGACACATTTAGTATAAGTAAGGGTCGAGGGTATGAAAACCCTAGCTTGGAGATTATTGTAACAGAGCGCTACTCTATTGGAGGTTGCCCCCTCGAAGAGGCCTGTGAACATTGCTATCTGAATCAAAGTGCTATTTATGTTGCTATTGCGTATATCATTTTTGTGTATTGTGAAGATTATGCTGGATATTTTACTATCATTCTGTTATTTCTAGCATTTCATTTCTATTCTGCATATTTTATATATCTGGTATCTTGCAAGTGGTATCAGAGCACTTTCCTTGGCAGAAATTGTGGGTATTTTTTTTCAGGGTAGAGACGTATTCCGACGTCTTTAAGCCACAGAGATCTTTCGTTACATGCATAAACCCACGGTTGAGGAATTCATACACGCAGGAAATACAAGTGGTTCTTAAGCGCACATCTATTGGCCACCCTTGTAACCCCTGTTGGTACCCCTTCGAGTGGTAGCGCATCAGACAGCACCTGTGTACGGATCGGCCTAGATTTCCTAAAGCCCTCTTTAGATAAACCTATCAGCCGCCAGACTGCTATAGTGTCACCGAGAACAGCACTAGGGAAGATACTCTCTAGTACCTGGGTAGTCGGGTAGTAAAGCTAAGGGTACGGTCTATCCTCCTTAGTTAATGCCCTGAGATATTGGGCCGAGTACTACTGTTGGACCCCGCACGTATATCAGAGAGCTATAGCACAGGGCAAACCCTTGTCTGTAGAACCCTTGCATACCTAACCCCTAGGGAACATAAACAACAACATAAACAAATTAAACCGG